>JAAAKG020157238.1:0-57158 GCA_010014905.2 Druon quercuslanigerum | reverse complement strand
AGCGGTAACATCTTCTCCTGCCAGACCTTCTGCAGTGATACAATCTTCTCCTGCCAGCCCTTCTCCATTGATACTATCTTCTCCTGTGAGACGTTCTCTAGTGATACAATCTTCTCCTGTCAGAAGTTCTCCAGTAATACAATCTTCTCCTGTCAGACCTTCTCCAGTGAAAAAATCGTCTTCTGTCAGACCTCCTCCATAAATACAATCTTCTCATATTAGGCCCTATCCTGAGCGGTCTTCTCCTGTCAGGCCTTTTTTTCTTGCCACGCTTGCTTCTCTCAGAGATGGAAATCAGTCTGTAATAGTACTACGACACACTTTTTTAGGACAAATTCATGCTCATATAAGATATGCAGCTGAAACATATCACAAAATACAAACAAATAAAGAACATCTTGTTCTAATGAACTTCAAGGGTCAAATCGTGGGAATATTTGAGAATGATATTCTCCGCAGATTATATCATTGCACAAAGGCGGGTAAACAGCGGATTGTAGTTGACTAGGAATCCGGTGCGACTCATCGTATGTGCCCTGACGAAGTCAAACTATTTCCAGGAAGCAAGCGCTTTCATATATACCAAAACTGTGAAGCAACACAACATTAATTTTATGTTCTTTAAGATATTAAAATATTGTGCAACATTTTTTATAAACTAGATTCAGATCAAACGGCTATATTTAATTGAGAATTACAATAAAAAGCTATTGTGAATATGATTCTTAAGGCTCTGATATTTTTTGAATACACCAGTCAATCTTCTTTTTGACAAATAAGCAAATATGCTTTTCATACACTTACGAAGAGAATGTGGATTCGGTAAGGACTTATTATATTGGGACATTAGAATCATTATTAAATAGATGTGTCAGTATAGGAAAGTCTTTACGGAAAAAGTGTGTACAGGGAAAAAAATGTTCATTGCATTTTATAGACCTAATTCTATAGTAGACGATACGATGGGTAGTTTAAGAAAAGTTAAAATCTTCTGGGTTCTACATTGCGTTGAACTATTCAACGGAATTTATTACAAAGTTCTTTAAAATTTAAAGGTTGAGGAGACTCAATCTCTGTTAAAAGGCAGGGTTCGAAAAATTTAGATTAGCTCTAGAAATCTAACAGTCCGGCTAAAACACAGTTTATATCGAAGAAGTCTCAAAACTATAGAGAAAAGTTCTCTGGAAAGGTAACTTATTTTTCGTCGAACAAAAATCAAGCATTTGTATTAAAATTATTAGTACTATAATCTAATATTTGTTCACATGTTCAATTACACAATTATTTACTATAACACAATCACTACACTATTTATAATCGCAAGCTATGCAAATTTTTATTCGCCGCTGATTGAAATCCTAAAAGTTTCAAATTTCTAATTCCTAACGCCTAAAACCTCGCCTCTAACCAAACTGCAAGTACACGGAGAGAAGTTAATAAAACCGTCACGCTAGCAGCGAGAGAATTGTTGCACTTCATTATGGTGTGGCGTTTGCTCCTTATTCGGGGCACTGATTATCCCAAACTTACAAAGATCAATCGCTCCGAAAAGTGTGTGCTATATTTTCCTAAACTGCGCAAGCGCGGAACTGTGCCACAAACGCCGCGTGTGCAGAACGGCTGCTGTGGTCCGTCGCTGAACTTGCGCAAGGGTGTTGCGCGCTGGTGTAGATAACAAAGTACGTATGCGCGTCACTGCTTAGATCGAAGCAGAACGAAAGGCCGTACGCGATTGGTTGGCTTTATGGGTTCGTGCAAGGACGGCATGTCTCCAGCGCACTTCAACGGATTTTCTTCTGCTAACAGCTTAAACGGTTCGGCCTGTTCGGGGTAACGGTTCTCACCAATCAGTGGAGCCGTTCTTCTAAACAGAGGTGGCGCTGTTCACTGTATAATCGAAGCGATAATTGTACGAGTTAGACGAGCCCCTCAACCAAACTTCTCTCCGCGTATAAACAAAAAAATCTGCAATATAAGCTACATCTGTGCAGGGCGCATGACAAACTTTTGTGACCCGTTTCATACAAAATATTTCTACGCTTAAAATATTATATGGGCAAGTATTTTAGAATAAGGATATAAAATGATTTTTAAACGAGTTTAAAAGCTTTGGAATGGTTCCATAATATTTCAAAAACGTTTTCAATATTTTAGGGGATTAAACAAGATTTCAAGTATACTTTAAAAAATTTAATAGATTTTAAAGGATATACAAAAATTTCCAAAGATTTCAAGAGATTTATTATTACAGATTCACAATTTAATATAAAATGAAACTATTTGGTATAAAATAAAACTCTTTAGTTGAAAATCTTTTCTGGTTAAGTTTTCAACTCTTTTATAAACAAATTAATCTTTTTGGCTTTAAAATTCAATAATTGGTGAGAAAATCAAATTATCCCGTTGAAACTTCCTTGTTCTTTGTGGTTAAAAATGAATTTTTAGTTGCAAATTTAACCATTCCACTTTAGCTTGAATATTAATAGTTAATAATTTGAAAGCTCAACTATTTTGTAGAAAATTATTGTATTTTTCCAGCACTTATATAACTAACAAGAATTAAATGTGTATTGAACTTTCGACGCGATTATAGCGTAATAAATTTAAAGTAAATTTACATTAAATTAAATATTCTTAACATTAAAAATAATCAAATCAGATAGTAAAAATATAGCATTCATATAAAACCTATCAAAAAAATATTCGACGTTGAAGTAAGAAAATGAAATATCACTTGGGGCACCACCAATTTTTGGCCCGGCACTGGTCGTTTCTCACAAGCGGTGAGAATTTTTCCAGCTATCTTTTTCTGACTTAAAAATTGCAGTTTATTTTCATTCGGAATGATACCTTACAAATATTTATATTTGTAACATTTTCAAAACCTTCTACATACAATTTTGAACAATTGCGCCGATTAGGGCCACTATCTAAATTTTCAGCAAACAATACAGAATTTTTTAAAACGCAAAAGATTATACAAATGGCGATATCTTTTAGCTTAGTCAATTTCTTTCCTTGAACTGATTTATGAAATATAAATATACAAAGCATTTACTCCAGAAGAGAGAAGATAACAGCTTTAAAGTGTACACATTAAGAGCAAATTAAAATTATTCATATTCATGAGTAAGAGAGAGACGCTTTTGTGTGCCATCTTCTAACATCTCACTCGCACTCACGGTTCCCTGTAAGAAATATGAATTTGAACTTTCTTATAAATTCCATGAAGGACAATAAAGTGTATTGCCCATACTCTTAAAAAAATAATAATAAATACTCTAATTAGTTCTGTCTCGGCCTTAAAAAAATGCAGATCGTTTTCAGGCTGGTCTTCGTCTTTGTGATTTTTTGCTATTCTCTTGGTAAATATAATAATATAATACTTCCGTAACTTTGAGTAGCTTCCTTTTTTTAATAACAAAATTAAAAAAGTTATTGCAAATCTTTGCATGTCCATTTTTTTTTATTCTTTTAGGATCTTCCTTCCATGGTTCGCTAGAGCTGAGAAATAGCTTAGCAAATCCTTTTCCATTTCCAAAAAAATTAAATGCTTTAGAGTTAGACAGTTTTTTTTTCCTCAGTAAAATTCGAGTTTTAGCGCACTGTTCAAAATTTCTGTTGGAAAATTCCACTAGATATATTGGAAATTTATTTCCGAAGCTTAAGGTAACGCGAAAAATTTCAAAAAAAAATTTGAAAACCATTTTTCAAAACACCTGTTCCTAGAAAAAAAAAATTCTGACAGAGCCAAAACTTTTGTTAATATATACTATATAACGCGCGTATTTATGGAATTCAAGGAATTCATGGAATATAAGGCATTCGTAGAATTTACAGAATTTACTGATTTTAAGGAATACACGAATTTTATTGAATTAGCGGAATTCGCGGAATTTAAGCAATTCAAGAAATTCATGGAATTTACTGAATTCAAAGTATTGACGGAATTCAAAGAATTTAGGGAATTCACAGAATTTACGGAATTCAAAGAATTTACGGAATTCAAAGAATTTAAGGAATTCAAGAAGTTCACAGAATTCAAAAAATTCACCAAATTCAAGAAAAGCACAGAATTCATGAAATTCACAGAATGCATGGAATTCACAGAATTCAACCAAATCAGGGACATCGCCCAATTTACGGAATTCATAGTAAATTCGGACTTCACGGAAATCACGGAATTCATGGATTTCACCGAATGCATAGAATTTATGGAATTCAGGCGATTCACGGAATTGAACTACTTCGTGAAATTCAAGGAAATCACGGAATGTATGAAATTCCTCCAATTCCATGAATACCATAAATTTTACGAATTCCTTTAATTCCATGAATTCCGCAATTTCCTGAATTACATGAATTCCGCGAATTTCGAGAATTCCTCGCAATTTTGAATTGCATAAATTCCTTTAATTCAGTGATTCTCACTAATGTCATACATTTCGCGAATTCCGTTAATAACACGAATTCCATGATTTTCATGAATTCCATGAATCCCATGAATTCCTTGAATTCCTTAAATTCCCTAAATTCCGTGAATTCCTTAAATTCGGTAAATTTCATTAATTCCGCAATTTTATGAGTGCCATGAATTTCAAGAATGCCTTTAATTCCATAAATTCCACGAATTTCGTGATTTGCATGAATTTCGGAATTCGCTCAAATCCATGAATACCGCGAATTTCGTGAATTCCTGGAATTCTTGAATTTTATAAATTCCTTCAATTCCACGAATTTCACGAATGCCGTGAATTCCTTGAATTCCTTGAATTCCTTTAATTATATGAATACCTTCATTTAATGAATACCATAAATTCTGGGAATGCCTTTAATTCCATAAATACCGCAAATTCGTTCATATCCATCATTTCGACAAATTCCATAAGTTTTGTGAATTCGTTCATTTGCATGAATTCTTCGAATTCCGTAAATTCCTTGAATTCCATGAATTCCATCAATTCCGAGAATTTCGTGATTTTTATTATTTCCGCGAATTCCTTGAGTTCCTTCAATTACAATAATTCTGTGAATTTCATGAATGCCATAAATGTCGCACAGTCCTTAAATCCCATGAATTCCCTGAATTCCTTAAATTCCTTAAATTCTGTGAATTCCTTAATTTCGGTAAATTTCATTAATTCCGAAATTTTATGAGTGCCATAAATTTCACGAATTCCTTTAATTCCATGAAATCTGCGAATTCCGTGAATAAATGCCATGAATTCCTTAAATTCCTTGAATTCCATGAATTCCTTGATATTCTTTAATTCCATCAATTCCGCGAATTTCGTGATTTTCATTATTTCCTTAAATTCTTAATTCTATTTCGTGAATTGCTTCAATTCAATTGATTGCATGAATTATATAAATTTCGCGAATTCCTGCAATTCTATGAATTACATGAATTCCATGAATTTCGCGAATTCTACGTATTCCTGAAGTTCCTTCAATTCCATTCATTCCGTGTATTTAATGAATTCCTTCAAATCCATAAAATCTGCGAATTCCGTGAATAAATGCCATGAATCCCATGAATTCCTTGAATTCTTTGAATTCCTCGAATAAGTCCAATACCTTGAAATCCTTGAATTCTTTGAATTTGTCGAATTCCTTGAATTCCTTGAATTTCTTGAATTCCTTAAATTCCTAGGATTCCGTTAATTCCTTGAATTCCGTAAATTCCTTGAATTCGGTAAATTTAATTAATGCCTTTAATCGTTAATTCGTGAATTCTATTAATTCAGAGAATTCCTTTAATTTCGTGAATTGCTTCAATTCAATTGATTACATGAATTACATAAATTTTGCGAATTTCTTCAATTCTATGAATTACATGAATTCTATGAATTTCACCAATGCTACGTATTCTTAAAGTTCCTTCAATTCCATTCATTCCGTGTATTTAATGAATTCCTTCAAATCCATGAAATCTGCGAATTCCGTGAATAAATGCCATGAATCCCATGAATTCCTTGAATTCTTTGAATTCCTCGAATCCCATGAATTCCTCGAATTCCTTGAATTCCTTGAATTCTTTGAATTCGTCGAATTCCTTGAATTCCTGAAATTTCTTGAATTCCATAAATTCCGTGAACTCCTTGAATTCCACAAAATTGTCGAATTCCGTGACTTCTGTGAACTTTTATGAATTCCGAAAATTTGATATGTTTAGCAAATTCCTTCATTTCCATGAATTCTGTGGATATCATGAATTCCGTGAATTTATTGAATTTATTGAATTCCGGAAATTTATTGAATTCGGTGAATTCCTTGAATTCCATTAATGCCGTGATATCTTTGTGCTCAATTTTCGTCCTAAAAACACTGTGATACACTGTGATTTACCTTAGGCTTGTATTGTAGACGTCATGTAGAATTCCAAAGATTTTTAACAGTGCACTAATGATAATGCTCCGGGGCAGTCCTTTTATTAATAATTTTGTATTCAATTTATAAATTACGCTATTTTATTCTTGTGCTATATTTTTGAACATTTTTGAGTTACAAAAATACTGCAGCATCAAAATATGTCAAGATAACCATTTCCTTTATTTTTAATACAGAATTAGGTTCAACTTTCGACACTTTACCTAATGGCCAACACACAAATCATGAATCTTTTTATGGTGGACCTTATACTTCGGCCGAACCTTATTGTCCTGCCAGACCTTCTTCAAAGACACCTTCTCCTGAAGCACCTTCTTCGCCTGCCAGGCCTATTACTATTGCCAGGCTTGCCATTAGTAAAAAGGAAAAGCATTTTGGAACAGTACAAGAATACACTTTTACTAAAAATATTCGGGCTAAAATAAAATACACACGAAAAACTTATCATCAAATACAACCAAACAAACAATATATTGTTCTAACCAATTCCAAGGATGAAATCCTAGGAATATTTGAGGGTAATATTCTTCGCGGATTATATAAATGTACACGTATATGCACACAAAGGGTTGTTGTGCACAAAAAATCCGGTAAGGTGAATCGAATAGACCCTACAGAAATCCAATTTTTTCCTGGAAGCAAGCGTTACGTTATGTACGAAGACCATACAATTTTACAACATTAACTTAATGTTTTTTTTTAATATTAAAGTAATGTGCAAAATTTTTTGAGTACGAAATTACTATAGGAAACTCAATACAGTACCAATATTATAGAAAAGTATCAATACAGGACAGTCTTCACGGAAAAAGTTTACAATAAAAACAAGGTTACTTTTTTTTGCTAAAATTAATTTTTATTTTCGAATTTTTCGGGTTTAGTATCTCAGAATTATTTTTCACTTACTATAAAATGTTCTTTTAAATATCTAAAGCTTTGTTTGTCAGACTAAATACACGCTCTCAACATCTTGAAATACTAATCAGATATCATTTTATTATTTGTTTTTACAATATACACAATGCCACGTTTGTTTAAAATTCTTTTGTGTTATCGAATGCTAAAACGAACGGCGCCTTTGATTATCTCAAGGCGTCAAAGACACTGAGGGATATGTCATCTTGTTTTAAAAGGATGCCATAAACTTTATCTATTATGCCTGCCAAATTATTATGTATGCTTAAAAAAGATACACTCGAACTTGGATTTAAGACCGTTTTTGATCCTGATCTTCGACTCAAATCCAGGCTTTCCTAACTTAAACATCAGGGCCATGTATAAACTGAAAGTGAACTGACGCAACGTGACGAAACCTGATCGCCGTCATTATTATCATCATATTGATCATCATCATATGCAGCAGTAGCATCATCTTTGCTATTGACCGTCATATACAGAGAATAGTCGTCTTAAAAAAATTCATTTTTGTTAATTTCTTTTTCATCTTCTACTAATTTTTGCTTCTTTACAGATTTGCACCTTTCCTCACTAGCTTATTCATTGTCACGTTTCAAAATTGTATGCTTCCGCAGAATTGCTTGGCTAGTTCTAGCTACCCTGCTGCAGCTTTCTTTCTCATCATCATCATCATTTTCATCTTCATCTTTATCATTATCGTCATCTCATCATAAAATATTTCCAATGTATTTTCAAATTATCGAGTTGTGGATAAGTTTTTGAAGAATGGAGGCATCAATTTGACCCTACTAGCAGTAACATTTCAAAACTTGAACTAAATTTCTTTACGTGCAGAATATAAAAAAACATAATTTTCGAAGTAACGTGTCTTTCAATAATTATTGAGCAAATAGGCATACGCCTCAATTAGAAATATTGACGCTTACTACACACATGCTCCATAAGATGAAATTTCTTCAAGGACTGCATAATTCATAATGCATACTCGTTACAAGATGATTAGTTAACGCTATAATTAGTTCTTCCTTTGTCAAATATCATCATAATTGATATTTAGCTAATTTCAGGAATGTCAAGAACAGTGTTGTTTTAACTCCATCAGACAATATAATTTTGTTTTATATTTAATGAATTTTCTACTAAATTTATAACCATTTATATTTTGCATTACCTAATTCAGTTCGCTGTTCGACACTTCGCCTAATGGTTAACAAACAAATTACGAAACTTTTTATAGCGGACCTTATACTCCTGCCAGACCTCATTATCTTGTCGGACCTACTTCAGTGATATATTCTTCTCCTGTCAGATCTTCTATTGAGAGACCTTCTCTTCTCAGCCCTTTTCCTGAGAAATCTTCTTCACTTGTTAACCCTTTTTAGAGATACCTTCTTCTCCTGTCAAGCCTTCTCCTGAGGTACCTTCTTCTCCTGCCAGGTCTTCTCCTGCCAGGTTTTCTCCTATCAGGTCTTCTCCTGCCAGGTCTTCTCCTGCCATGTCTTATTATGCCATGTCTTATTATGTCATGTCTTCTCCTGCCAGGTCTTCTCCTACCAGGTCTTCTTCTGTCAGGTCTTTTCCTAATAGACCTTCTTGTCCTGCCGGGTCTCTAACTCTTGCCACGCTTGCTTCTGGTAAATATATACATCATCCTGCAATATCAGTGAAATACACTTTTCTCTAACTAACTTCGAGATTGAAATCTTGACAGTATTTAAGCATAATATTCTTCGCGGACTATAAAATCGTACAAATAGTCATACGCGATGGGTTATGGTCGAAAAAATCTGGTACTATGCATCGAAGAGATTCTAAAGATGTTGAACTATTTCCTGAAAGAGCAAGTTATTATATATATATGAAGTCCATCAACCACTGCTATCTTAAGTTAGTTTAAAAAAATCTTCAACAAGTGTAAAATATTATACAATAAAAACGATGTTTTAATCTGTCTGCCTCTAGTCAGCCCTTATATTTGCCGACGGAAATTCGCGAAAGGGAGAAGAGCTGCTTAAAAATAAAAGCAAGTAATTTTGCAGTGTGAAAACTGCAAAATTACAATTCATTTAAATCTAACAAATAATTTATTTAATTTCAATCCAAGTATTTAAAAAAAAATTTTGTTTGATTAAAACTACAGGCTAACAAGTACAAGATCAGGGCCTTATGAGACTGACTAGATGATAAGAAATAAAATACATTTTTTTACATTATAATTTGTGATCAGGAAATCCAGACATACAAAATTGTGGACAAGTTTTACAATTGGGAAGAAGAGTACAAAAATCGTTCCAATTAGTACATTTTTTAATTTTCCAAGTTATCTACTTTCTGGTTTAAACAAAATAATAATTCATATTTAGAAATATTTTATTTTTAGTCATTCAAAGTCACATGCTTTTTATAAATTATTGAGCAAACAATCATAAGCTTTAGTGGAAAATATTGATGCTTACTACATAAGTGCTCCGAGAGATAAGGTTTCGTTAAGAACTGGATTATTTATTTTTCATACTCCTAAGAATACTGTTTGTTAGCGCCCTAATTAGTCCTTTCTTTAACTTTAAAAGATGATGATCGTTCATACACTGGTTGTCACCTTAGTGATTATCCTTAGTTCTATTGGTAAATATAATTTTTGTAAACATATTTTTTCCAACCTCTGTCCTTGTCCAAAATTAACTCTAATGTATTCTATAATAATTACTACATTGCTAAGGAACTTATACGAATTTTAGCACTTTGAAACCAGATAGTCCCCCTTAGTTGAATAATCTAATCGTAGATATTTTTACCAAAGAAGGTTTCCATCTTAAATACAAAACAGTGAAATTAAATAAAAAACGATGAATTTTCAACCAAATACTTAAATCCTTAACTTAGCAAGACTCATTTTCAAATGTAAAGTTACATTTTAATCAAAGAAAGTAACATTTCTGGAAAAAGATATTGATTTTCAAACCAAACAGAAAAACTTTCAAAAAAATATTTTAATTTTTATCCAAGAAAGGTATCAGTTAAATTTTTAACAGCAAGCTATAAATATTCAACAAAAAGGTTAACTTCCTAACAAAATAGTTGAATTTTTAACAACTACGAATCTTTCGGTCGTTTCGCGTTTATTGCAGTTCCCTTTTTCAAGTATTACCTGCAACTGAGGTATCAGGTTATGTTCTTATGTATGCTTTCTACGATGCCAGTGATTGGTCAGAGCGCCCCACCATGGAGACAGGACGCACCTGATTGGCCAATTATGTCTTTTTTGAAAATCCGAGAGGACGGAAAACTGGATTGGAATTATAACCGTCGTCCCTATTGATGTTAGTAGGGCGCTTTAAGATTTCTATTGCTTATCTTGTCCTTCGCATGTCCTCTTTTGATATGCTCAGCTAGCGCTGATTCCGTGAAATATTTTAACCTAAATTTACTATCATGATTCCTTAAGCGTTGGCTCACCGCGCTCCCTGGTTCTCCAATACAGACTTTGCCACGAGACCAAGGGATTTCACTTTTCCCGGATCGCTGAGAGGTGCCTTTTGATCATAAGGATTTTTTAGAAGTTACCCTATTTTGGCAGGTGGTTTAAATATGATTTAGGTGTTGTGTTTGTTAAACATTCCTTCTATTTGTTCTGTGACATCTTGGATGTGGAGTAGATAGTCCCATCTCTCCAAGACTTTTCGGACTCCGGAAAGACAAAAACAACATTCCACTCAGATCCATCTTCAGTGCAAACAACTAGCCAACTTATAACCTAGTACGCTTCCTCAGGAAAGAAATAAATCTTTTTACAGAAAACTCTATCAGTCACGTCCAAAACTCCTTTGTCTTTATCAAAAAGATACAACATTTTTACGTTCGACAGCAAGACATCCTAATGAGTTTAAAAGTAGTATTTATCTTTACGAAAGTACTAATTTTTGATACAATTGATATTATTAAATCATTTGCAAACTTCCACTCCGATCTCATATCTTTAAAAATTTTCTTTCAATAACCAATTCTATGAACGAACCTCAGGAGCAGCAATGGGATCTCCAATCTCACCTTTATTAGCGAACATCTTTGTGGAACGTCAGGAAACTAAAATCTTCAACCAATCCAAGCTTAAGCCGGAATTTTGGTTCCCTTGCGTTAACGACACTTTTGTCATCATGTAACTTGAACAAAACTAAAAATTTACTTTTTCGGACTTGCTAGTTTACAAAATATCTGACAACACATTAGGACATGAAGCTTACAGAAAATCCACCCATACAAACAGATACCTACATGCCTCCTCCTATCACCACCCATCTCAAAAATAATCAGTCACCTACTCCGTTGTACAGAGAGATGTCTCCATAACAGATAAAGATAACTCAAAATTTTTTGCTACAATCTCTCATTCGTTCCTTTAGCACCCCCCAACTCCTTCATCCATTCTTCTCCTAAACCACTTTCCCCTAAAATCTTAACCACATTCTTTTCACAGCTTGCTTTCCCTTCCATTTCCCTCCTACATCCTTTCCATAATTCTTCCATGTTTTCTCCTCCCATACACATATTCTGCACTTTCTCTTCTCTTTTTTTCCCAATACGCCCCCTCCCTTACCTCGTTTCTCAATCTAAATATTGATATTCTGGTCCATCTTCTCTCTTCTCATTATTCCTCAATCATCCCCCATTCTTCTATTAATTGTCTTTCCCTCTAGATTTTCCCCAATTTTTCATAGCTTACTCCAGTTTTTTTTACTTTTTTAATACCTTTCTGACCTCCTTCCTTTTCTCTTTACAATCATCATCCTATCCACTTTTATGCCCCTCTTTACTAACTTCATTTTTGTTTGTGCACTCCAATCCTCTTTTTATTTCTCCTATCATTTTTTCCATATCCTAGTCCACATCCCTCTCTCCCATTTTAATATTTCTGACCTTTTCTCTAAACTCTTCTTTTCCTTGCCTTGACTTTTCTATAATTTTTACCTTTTCTGCCTTCTTGTTTATATTGCTATTACTTTTTCCTCCTTCTAATGTCACTATTAACGGAAAGTTATCCGAATCAATATAATCACCTACTTTAGTTTTTTAACCTTCTCTCTTATCTCATTATCCACTATCACACAATAAATTACCTTTCCCCTTTCTCCTCCGAAGCATATATTTTCTCCTTACTCATCTCCCTCTATATTTTCGTTTTAGATAAACCATCCAAACTCCTTTAATCTCTTCAACAACTTTTTTCCTCTCCATTAGTTCATTATCTTTTGATTTTATTCCTCTCTTTTCTCCTAATTTCCTTCCTCCTCTATCTCCTGTTATCGAATTGAAATCCCTATCTATTATAAGCCTTATCTCTTCATTATTTCTTTTAAACCTTTCTTCCATCTGCTCTGCTTTTGCCTGCATATCTCCACTCACATAAACTCCCACGGTCTTCCACTTCTCTTCTTCCATCTTTACCTCTTCTACTATCAATCCTTCTTTTTGTTCTTTTCTCTCTTTCTTGTAATTCCCTGTTAAACATTCGTTCTTCACTCCCATCACCATTCCTCACATTGCTCTGCCCTTTTTATTTTTTCTCTTTGCATTTTGAACTTACCATTTGTAACCTCTTATTAACCTTCCCTATACTATTTCTTATCTCTTTTCATCTAGCCACGTATTTCTCTTGTCTCTTTTTACTTCTTTTTATTTCCGATTGGTCTATCTCCCGTTCCTTTCTCTCCTAGTTTCCCGGCACCTTATTTCTTACTAACTCTTCCCTCTTTATTCTCCCATACTCAAACCATGTTTTTCTTCCCTTTCTTCTCTCCTCTTCCGTGATTTTCCTTAGCTTATACTGCATCTTCCTTTTCACCCATGTCAAATCATCCTCTATACTCTCCGAGCTTCCATATATCATCCTCTTCTTTGTCAACACTTCCCTCTTATGTTCCCATTTCTTTCGTTTCACCAATACCATTCTCTACCCTCTTCGCTCTTCCCTTGCCACACTTCTCACTTCCTCTATCTCTACTTCAGCATCAATACTTTTTAGTACTTCTTTCACTCCTTCCTTCAGTTCCTTTTCTCTAATCTTGCACTCTTTATTACTACGCTTCTTTTTCTTTCTTACCTCTCTTTCTTTTCTATCCTTTGTTCTTTATTCTTACCTTGGATCTCATCCACCTTTTTATTATTATCTTCCTGCTTCCTGCTATTTACCGCCTAATTTATTTTCTTAATTCCTTCCCATATTTCCTCCTGCTTTTCTTCATAAATCCCCATTACTCTCTCTTATCTCTCCTCTCATTCTTTTGCTAAAAGCCTTAATCGATCCCACGCTTTTTGCTCTAATTCCGTTTATTTCTCGAAGTTACTCGCTTCGCTATCCATGAATCCAATCCAAACGCTCCAGTCTTCTATCCTTCCCAGCCTCTATATATCACTAATCTCAAAACAAACTAACCTCAACTTTCACACAAATCTGTCTCAATCCTCAAAAATATCATCATTCCCTTTTCAATTTCACAATCCCTCAATTAATCTCTTACATCCAGACCCTTCTATACACTTCTACAATTCATTCTCCTAAAATTTCACCACAATTATCGGAAAAACTCAGCATGAACAATTCCCATTACCTAACAGTTTCATGCCGGAAACGGAAGTCCAGTTAATATTTCAAAAATAAGGATTCTTATTTTTTTATTTTCCGGAACTGATAATTGTCAAGAGTAATATTTTTCTTTGACACATTTGCTAATTATTTAAACAATTTTTTATCAGTCAATTTGTCCTCTTTAGATCGTGGCAAGTTATTATTTCTTTTTTCTTAAATAATATTTGAATATTCTTTAAACAATTTTCATTTGTTCAAACAACTGTTTCCTCTGTAAATCTTGAAAAGAAGTTTCTTTCTGTAATTAATGTTACAGATAAGGAATTTTAGGAGTGATTTTTTTGTGAAATAAAGATTAAAAATTCCAGTTTTTTCGAATATCTTACACTATTTTGCTTATTATTTAGTATTTTCTTATCTCGAAAGTTATGCTCTAATTTTGTAAACAATCTTTGTTTTAAATTTTTTACAGGTAAGTTTTGAATATTTAGCTTTTTGGATCGACTTCCGTCAATGAAAAGGAGCAGCACTTAGAAGAATAAAAAAAATTGTTTGAATTCATATCATTAAAAAAAAATTTTTGGGCTTCAATTAAAAAAAGGTTTTTTTAATTTTAAGAAATGTAATATCTTGATATTATAACTTAATGTACAGAGAGTTATTTGTAATATCTAAATATTTTTTTATTTAGAACCTAAAAAAACCTAAAAAATTACAGAATTGTACCAATTTTAACAGCTGAGTAAATTTCTTTCCACGAAGTTATTTATGAAATATAAATATCTCAGAAGGACAAGCATGAGGCGTACAACGGCAATCAAAGTATAAATATAATATATTCTAGCGCTAGCTCATTAATTTTTAAATAATCTTAAAAAAAATTTTATTGAGGATCTCATTAGTTCTTTATCTACATAGAAAAAATGAAGCTTGTTTTTACACTGGTGTTTACCATCGCAATTATCCTTAATTATATTGGTGAATATAATAATATAATATAATTATATCTTTCAGAAACTTGTTTAAGAATAATCTACTTATAAGCCGGAGTAATCACTTTAATCCAATGTAATCCACTTGTAACGCGTTTTGTCCATTTTTGAAATCGTATTCCAACCTGTCGCACATATTATTATTATTATTATATTATTATTATTTTGTTCAACAACTATGCGAAATAGACGACTTTTTTGTCAGAAAATAGTGAGACACAGCACAAGATAGCAACACAAAACAGTGCTCCCAATCTTAAGAACTTTTTGAACTAATCTTGCGTCACGCCAACAAGCCGATTGGGTACTGTTAGCGAGCGTATTTTAAATTATGAACATATTCAAATTTATTATTTATGATAAGTCATGATTGGGAAATGTATCAAAAGTGATTTCTTAATCCTAAAAGAGAATTTTGAAGTGACAGATTAAAAAATAATGTGATTTTATCACAAAAAATGTTATTAATTCTGACTTCTGTAAAAACAATATTCTTAATTTATTTCTTTAAATTTTAATGTTTTTATTTTAAGGCACACAATTGGGAATAAAAAAATAAAAACTTAACAGAGACGAGATTAATCATTGTGATAAAGGGATGTTTTTCTTCTCTAAATTCAGAATTCATAATGTCTTTTTAATTAAAATCGGATTTTTTTTATCTGTCTCTCCAAAATCTTATTCCAGGATTAGGAAATTACTGTTTATGCATTTCTAATCAATAAAATTTATAAACATCAAATTTGGATGAGGGGAATACAAATTTGCACTTTTACTTCTGAGCGAGGTATTAATGCCAGCGCGGTACTATTGAGAAAGAGCTTTACAAATTCATGGGCGCTCGAGAGCGTGACAGTAGTGGGGAACCCCTTTCCAAAAAAAGTTATTCCCTACAAGCCCGATCGCGGCACTATTGAAAAGGTGAACTGTATTTCAAATCGTTGCTCAGAGAAACGTAAATATCTTCTAAGCTGCGATCGACAAAGTGGTACCTTTCCTTGTGGAATGACACATTTAATCGTTCTAGTTTAAATACATTTTAAATAATTAAATAGACGCATTCTAATTTTTTATTACAGAATTAGGTTCGTTGTTCGACTCTTTACCTAATGGCGAATATACAAATTACGAATCGTTTTATGGTGGACCTTATAATTCAAACGTACCTTATTCTCCTGCCAGACCTTCTTCTTCTGCGAGACCTTTTTCTTCTGCCAGACCGTCTTCTTCTGTCATACTTTCTTCATCTGCCAGTTCCTCTTCTTCTGCCAGACCTTATTCTCCTGCCAGACCTTCTTCTTCTGCCAGACCTTCTTCTCCTGCCAGACATTTTTCTTCTGCCATACCTTCTGCTCATAGACCGTCTTCTTCTGCCAGGCCACTTACTCTTGCCAGGCTTGCTTCTAATAAAAAAGGAGAGCTTGGCATAGTACTGTCATACACTTTTCCTGGAAATAATGAGGTCTACATAAGATACGCAGGTGCAAATTATCATAAAGTAGGACCATATGAAGAACATCGTGCTCTAATGAGTTTTGACGGAGAAATCCTAGGAGTATTTGAGGATAATATTCTTCGTCCACTATATTATTATAAAAGTAGGTGTAAACAGCGGGTTGTAGTGGACAAGGAAACAGGTATGATGCATCATAAAGATCGTGAAGAAATCGCCAGGATGAAAACTTCATTTCCTGGAGGCTCGAAATTTGTAATACACGTATACCAGACACAGGAAAAAAATTTATGAACTTTTCACTTTAATGTAAAACTAATGAACTCTAAGATACTTATTTGACAATTACAACAAAAAGACGATGTATTATGATTCTTAAGACTCAGATGTTTCATGAGCGCCCCAAGCGGTTTTTTCAGTGAAAAATAAAATTGATGATTTTCATGTAGTTACGAAAATATTAGAAAAAAATTGTTTACAATTTTTTTAAATATTTCCAGAGCTATCAATTACAATCTTATTAATAAAAAGGAATTTCTGAGTAGGTATGTATCTTCTCTTTTTTTGAATAAGCATCTTCTTTGCCATTTTCCTGGAGTGGTACCTTATTATGGGTTCCGTTTCTAAATACATTCAACTGTTATATTACTAGTTAATAATTGGTCGTCGCTAGTTTAAAATTAAACAATTCGGTTGAAAATTGGTGAACTTTGTTGTACACTTGTCTTTATATGGTAAAATATTAATTTTCTGGAATTAAAATTCAAATTCTTTGTCGGTATTACCTTCCGTCGGTCATACAGATTTATTGACATTCGGCAATGTAGATCGCTGACGTGGAAAGTGCCTTAATCTATGTCTAAGTTTCCAAAAATATTATTAAAATTGCAAAATGTTTGAAAGTATAGAGTAAATAAAGGGATAAATTAAACAAATTAAAATATTTATTTAAAATTTGTATTTGTATTTATTAATTAATAATATGTTTATTAATTGGAAAAAAATCAACTGTATCAAACTTACAAAATATAAACTTCTAATACATATTCCAAAAATTCAGTTCTCTGCGAATTTATTTCGAAATTCTAAATTCTCGATGTGGAGAAATTCATAAATTAAAAAATTACCCTTTTTTACCAAACTTGAAATTATTATATTACAAAAATGGATTCTTAAGCATTTCGTTCCTAAACTCAAAAAAATGATGAAAGTTAGATCATTCATGGAAACACCCAGAAAGCAAATCGGTTATATGTTTTCAGGGTCGCTGAGTTAATAGATTATTAATTTATTTGAGGTTAGGTTTTAATTAGCTCGCAGAGTGTAATTACTTACTTTCATCTTTCTCGTGCTTATTTTGAGGTATACTGACTGGTGCTCAGTGCCTCCGAACACGTGACTTACTCGCCTTTAGCATTATCAGTAATTAATAGAATATTCATAACGCCTAAAATGCATACGAATTTCACTACACTATCAGAAAACATCAAGCAGCACTAGTTCTCCGAGCGCATGGAGATGGCGTTTCAGTAGGACATCCGTCTGGTATGTATTTATAGTGTTTTTATGTATTGCATATGGATAACCCAAAAATCTATGATTCAGTTTTAAAGGATTATTAGACAAGATACTGAAGAGACCTATACGTACCTGGGCGTGCCTCGAAGTAGAATTCAGGATTAAAAATCAGTGAACGATTCTCTCTGAAGCAGATTCAATCGTCCTAATCGACAGGCTAGGTCTTTAAATCTGCGAGCGTTGAACTAGGTATCTGCGACTAACATGCTTGTAGCATCTAGACTACAAAGAAGTGACCCGAATTTTTCCTCTGTCCCTGCCCTATTTGAGAGTGATCGCGCTGCCTTAAATTCAACGTGCGCATGCGCGTAGTAGGCGTATTTGCGTTCTCACAAAATACCCCCAAATCCAAACGTCGCAGGAGTGAGAGCCCCTGTCACGGTCGCATCCTTGGAGTTTCCGATTCTCGAACTTCTCGTGTCTTTGGAGTTCGAATGTAGATGGAATTGAGTTTCAAGCGTTAAATATTTTTTGAACGACCCCTGTGTACTTACAGTGCGAACTATCTAAAAAGGAAGTTTTCAATGTTGTGAAAAAAATATTGTAAAAATATTGTATCGAAATATAAGGCAGATAAAAGAAAATGTCGATCGGATTTCGAAATGTGGACCGGTGTTCCAGATGCGAATCAGTGGTTTTATCTGGCATAAATATGCAAGTTATTTGTTATTAGGTTGATGCGATTAAAAAAAATAACTATATTATTTGTTGGATAAATATATAAATTGACAGCGCAGAGAAACAATGTTCTACTTTTGGAACACCAATCGACAAAATTATGGACCCACATTCGGTTTCTCTGCCTTTTATTTTGATTTAATATTATCTCCACAAAAATGTATACGATTATAAATTCTGGCTTGAAGATGTAACTTCTTGTTAAAAAATGCAAATTTTTTTAGTTGAATTTTTATATTTTCTGTTTTAATTCCTCTCTTCTGCTTGAGCGTTTGTATACGAATGTGTCTGAATTTTAACGAACGTTGTAATTACATTTAAAATATTTAACAGAGCATAAAAAATACAATATTCATGCGATTTATGCTTCTCTTAATCTAAATTGTTTAAACAAAACTAATTACTAAGAAAATTTCACAAATTTAATTTTTAAAAATTTGGTCACTAAAAAGTAGTTCAAAATTACTAATTCGAGTTAGTTCGAGTTTAGTTACAGCTGCTTCTGCAATTTTTCCACTGCAGAATGAAGCACAGCTTCTTCGGAGGGTAAAAGCACCTCATCACTTATGTATCTCTCGACCAGTTTCTCTTGCTTCTGCACAATGCAGAACGTTAAGCTTATAAGCCGGAAATCTTTATCATCAATCTGACCCTCCTTCGCAGATAAGCGAATAAAGGGGAATGCTTGGCCTAAATAGTTTAGTCATTGGGGAGACTATGAAATCCATTCCCTTTTGTTAGAGCATTGGGTTTGCACCATCCTCCCCCAGTTATTTAATGGTCAGGTGTCCCCAATGGCCCATTCTATCTTCATGATATCAGCAAACTTGGCGGCTAAGTTTCAGTCGACCTTCTCTCTCTCTCTCTCGCTTCTGCCCCTAAACTTCCTGCTTTGGAACGGTTTTTGTTCGCTGAAAATGTGAAAAGTTTACTGTCGTCAGGTGATTAAACGTTCCTTTTTTTTCTTGGGAAAACTCGCCATTATCGAGCCTCATGAGCCCAAGCAAAGCCTCCGAATTCACTGTATCCAGCATTTTTTTTGTTTCCTCGCAGTCTATAACCAATTTATTTCTGTTTGCACTCTCGTAATCAGACCCTTTCTGCGTTCTGCTGAACGATCTTCTTCTCCTGCCAGGCGTTTTGCTGAGCGACCTTCTTCTCCTGCCAGGCTTTCTGCCGAGCAATTACACAAGCTTTCCTCTGAGTTCCTCTTTGCATGAATTCCAAAGTGTACTCCTAGGATTCTGATCTTTGAAAGCGCTGTTTTTATTACGACTAACTAGAACAGTAAATTTTTTTAGTACCAGAGATTTTTTGTCCCCGACTCTCTAGCTGACTATATTGCTCCTCATTTCTTTTGCGGATAAAGTCAAATCCAGAAACCCAATAGGTATTTAATTAAACCCCTTTCTCTGCCGTTGATGTTTATGCTCCCCCCACACTGTATGTAGGGAGTTTGCGTCACAACTCAACAGCCGAAGAGTCATATTCTCTTGGCAGTGCCGAATTAGAACTTCGAGCTCTCTAGGAGGTGGAAGCCTCTAAAAACCAGCTGTGAAATAAGGCGGCGTGAGATAAATCTCTAGCCTTTCTTCGCTTCTGCCCCTGAGTGTCACCTTAATAATTCCGGTGATCCTGCGATATCTAAGGCCACTTGTGAAGAATCTTGGTGATTTTACGAGGGCCGCACCCTACAGAGTTTCGATTCCAAAACACCTCTACAGGATTTCCTCTTTGCAGAGAGCCCAGGAATCTTTTCTTTTGTCGCGGCAGCTTGGTTGTTGTCATCAGTCTTAATGATCTCCACCACTTGTGATAAGATGGCCCCTGATGAACCATCTTCCTTTGGCGGTGAGTTACACGAGGGCCTCAGGTCGGAGCCCTCGTTGTTTTTATTTATTTTGTTTTTGTAGGCTACTTTTGTTTCCCCCAGTAGCTACAGAAATAAAGAAAGATATCTATTTTTAACCATGAAGAGTAAGTAAGACACATTAGCAACTACCAGAAACTTTTTAGTCCTAATAAAACACAGAAGAAAAATATTTAACTTGTTTAATACGTTTAAGTGTGAAGTTTAAAATATGAAAGGGCTTTTCAAACGTATTACGTTATTATTGACCTCTGCCATTGCAGGGTTATCTTTATATCATCCATAAAGGTACCAAAAGTTACTTCCTCTGACCCCACCCTCACCTCTATTACGAATTCGTACCAAAACAACCATCAATAAAACAGATTTAGGAGCAATTTAAAGAGAACCCCAGGATATTTTAAAGATCCATCAGACATTCCTGGAATAATAATATGGACGAAGTAGGATATTTGAATTTTTTAATATCCTACTTAAAACATTTTTATATCCCAGAAATGCCCTATAGATATTCCGAATCCTGTCTTGCAGGAAATCCGACGGGTTTCACTTGCGATATTTCTGGGACAGCCGGAGTAATAAACGGGATGGAATGGGACATCACGGTGTTTCCTTTGGCTGTAATGAATGATTTTTATGCTCCATTTCTGTAGAGAAACCCCAGTCATAACCTTGAATTCATATAGCTTGTTAGCTTTCCTAAGACTTGATCGTTTTTATTTGACACTATTTTGAATTAAATGTAATTTAAAATCTTATCTTATCTAGTCGCTATCTAATTTATGTAAATATTAGTATCACATACGACGAAAGAGAACTTTTAATAGTTCTTTATCTGCCGTGAAAAAATGAATATTATCTACACACTGGTCTTTTCTTCAGGAATCATTCTTTATTTTATTGGTGAATATAATAATCTAATATAATTATCACTTTAAGTCTCTTTTTAGGCTTTCCCAAAATTACATTTTGTCGGATATGGTCTGCTTTCTATATTTCAATTTCAATTTGAACACGAGTTCAATTTATTTCTTTTTTAGTAGAATGGAGCAGCATTTTTTTTTGTAAATCGGCGTACCATTCAATTGTTTAAGAAATATTGAATCCCCCATTTTTTTTTAATTCTCGAAAACAAATTAGAGATGAGCGACCTGAGAAGTCTGCACCAGACACTCCATGATATAAAATATGATTAGTCATTACAAAATAAAGTAAATCATTAAATAGCTTAAATGAAAAAATCAATATCAAGAAATGATTTCTTCGATTTAAAACAAATATTTGTCTGAATGATTCTGGAGTTCTGAATATTTTTTAAAATTATCTTCACATTAACAGTTTCAATACGGGCGTTGCGTTTTTCTATTCCTTGTTACAGAATTATCTTCACCATTCGACTTCTTACCTAATGGTGAACAAACTAATTACGAATCTTTTTATGGCGGACCTTCTTCAGCTGCCAAGCGTTCTGCTGAGCGACCTTCTTCTCCTGCCAGGCATTCTGCTAAGCGACCTTCTTCTCCTGCCAAACCTCTTACTCTTGCCAGACGTATTGCAACTAGACATATAAATTCGCGTGGAATAGTACTGCAGCATAATTTTCCTGAAAATATTCGGGTTCATATAAGATACCCAGATTGTTTTAAAAAAATATTACCAAACGATCAATATCGCGTTCTTGCCAACTCCAGGGGTGAAATAGTGGGAATACTTGATAATAATGTCCTTCGCGGGCTATATCATTGCACTTCCTCAAATAAATATCGAGTTTTAGTTAAAAAGGAATCTGGTATAAAGCGTCGTATGGACTCTAAAGAATTTCCTGGAGGCTCAATATATGAAATATACGAACCCCTACAACATTGAATAATTTTTTTGTAATCTGCTATCATCATTAGTAGTTATACGATTTGAGAAAAATTATTTAATACAAAATATAAATTTCTTACAACTATTTATTTTTTGAAATTATTTTTTCAACTTTATTTAATATAATATTTTTGTTTTAAATCTGAAACAGTTGAGTTCATTCAGCAAAGATGAATCAGTCAATAGGATTAATTTTTTGCCAAAAAAGAAGAATTTTTAACGAAGTAGTTACATTTGAAATCAAAAATTAAGTTTGAACTAAAATTACGAATCTTTAACCAAAAGAAGAATGACTTTTCTGCAAAGTGGTTCAACTTTAGTGATTTGAACTTAACCAGAAAAACGTTCAATGCAACCAAAAATATTAATTCTCAACAAAATTATTCAATTTTCTACTAGAAATTATTAATTTTTAATTGAAAATCTATATTTTCAACTGAAAATAGAATAGTTGAATTTAACCAAAAGATACATTTTTAACTAGAATGATTATTCTTCAACACAAACAATTAGTTTTGAACAAAACAGATCAACATTCAATAAAGTGTTATATTTTTTTGAATTTATGGTTTAGAAAAGATAAAATTTATTTAATTATTTGATGGTAATTGTTTTTACCCTACTGTTCTAATAGCAATATTTTAATGATTTTAATTTTAACCAATTACTTAAATTTTCAACCAAATAGTAGAATTTTGTAACAAAGAAAACGATATCTGTACGTGTCGCATTTAAAATATATACGACCTTTGTTGTTTTTAATCGATATCAATGAAATAGTTCTTTACATTTGTGTTGAAAAAACCAAAGCATTGCCTTAAATTCCTAAAATATGTCAGATTTCTTCATTATCTTATCTACAATCTACTTTCAATATTTGTATCAGTTTTAACGAATAAGGTAAATTCCTCTCCTTGAAATTAATTATTTAAATATAAATATCGCCAGCGGCGTTAAAGAGAAATTCAATTAGTTCTTTATCTACCTTGAAAAAATGAAGATTAGTCATAGACTGTTCTTTTTATTAGGGATTATCCTTAATTATTCAGGTGAATATAATAATATAATATGCTTATAACTTTGATTAACTTTTTAGGCTTTCCCCAAATAATATTTTCTCCGATATGTTCTGCCGTCTATATCGTAATTGCTATTTGTTCAAAGCTCGGTCTGACTTGCCCAAAATAAGTGTATTCAAACCTGAATATAATGTCAATTTTGGGACTGAGCGTGACATTAAATCCATAGTCTCGGAAATATTTTGTCTCTCCTGTTTTTTTCTCTTTCTTGTTTCTCTCTCTGTGTTTTTGACGCTTGAGTGAGCACCGCATATCCTCCCGCTGCGTCAATTCTCGGAAACATTAAATGGAGGATCAATAAATCCAGGTTTGACTGTACTTTAAGAACTTTTATTTCAGTTATTTGTAGTTAGTTTTTATAATGTTTTTTTAAACCAATGAATGAAAAAGATTTAATGTA
Organism: Druon quercuslanigerum; assembly: GCA_010014905.2. NCBI lineage: Eukaryota > Metazoa > Arthropoda > Insecta > Hymenoptera > Cynipidae > Druon > Druon quercuslanigerum. Next base: position 33,348 of record JAAAKG020157238.1, on the reverse strand, counting down.
ATAAAAAGTAGTTTAGCCAAGTAGATTAATTTTTAATATAGCTCTCGATCTCTCGAATTATAAAGAAGATTTATCAGAGTCTGAAAACGGTATTCCATTTTCGGGCCGCACGGGTAAATATTTTTGTTGGATGTTTTGCATTCGTCATCTAAATAGGATTCTGTTTTGCTGACAAGAACCTGCTTTTTGAAAAAATGTTTATAATTTATTTAATGCTCAAAATGGTAAATACAGTAGCAGTGACGATTAATATTAGTTGTGTCTGCTTTTTCTGAGGCAGCCGTTGTATGCTTCTCAATCCAGAGGAGAAAGGTACCCCGCGATGAGTGGAATCATCCAACAGGAATTACCCTTTCATTGTTATGAGATTAAGGCGGGATAAAAAAATGAAATTGTGGTAGCGTGGCTTCATTCACTTTTAATTAGCATTAAAATCGGTTAATAATGGAAATGATGAAGTTCATGCAAAGGTATAGCTGTCCCCTTCCTTCTCTTTTTTCTTCCCTTCGTCCTTTTCATTTTTATTATTATCAAATGAGGAGAAAAAACATTTGTAGAAAATAAACACCAAAACTTGGCACTCATACAGCACCCTTATTAGGGCAAACAAAAACAAAAATTACAAAATTACAAAAATAAAAATACTCAATCCGACAGAAACAGCACCAACACCACGATGATCTCTTCCTGATATCCGAGAATAAAATGGGGTTCGAAGTGAAAACCTATCCGGCATCACCTAGGGCGTTAAAGAAAACTTTAATTAGTTTTTTATTTACCTGGAAACAATGAAGATGATTAAAACACTGGTCTTCCTCTTATCCAGATAACAATCGTGCGACGCACAGTACTCACATGTGTGCGAGGCATGCTATGCGAGACATAACACACGCATGCTGCCATATTATTAATTGTTATTGCTATTTCTTCGTGAATATAGTTGAAGTGGTTTCGTTTTTTTGTCGTTTCATGATTTTCTGGATAACTGGATATACAGCAGTTTCGCATGCCACCGTCATGCGTGCGACCTTCACACGTGCGAGCTATATGCGGCGCAAATGGCTGCTCATAAGTCTGCTCGGGTGATGGCACGGCGTGCGGGACAAACCGCACGCGTGCTAGTCATGACGCCATCATTGTGGGTGCATGTTGTTATCTGGGTAGTGATTACCCTTAATTCTCTCGGTAAATATAATAATATAATACAATTATAACTTTATCAACTTGTTATGCTTTCCACAATTAACATTTCATCCCATACGGTCGCTTGTAGATAATTAAACATAAGCATCTATATCTTAATAAAACTGAGATTAGGTTATAATTTTAGCTCTAACTTTTTAACCTAAAAAAATTAACACATATTTGAAATTGTAAAAGATGTAGAAACTAACATAGAAAAAATTCCTGAAAAACTACAATCTGACCTGAGATATAAAATTCTTTCTTTATCCAATCGTTACATTAAAAAACATATTTCATTTATGAATCTAAAAGAATCATTTTAAAAAGTATAAATTAAACAAAAACTTTTCTTAAACGACATAATAAATTATTTGTAACCCGTGCCAATAAAGGTACCGTTACTGTCATACTTAACAAACTAGATTACAATAACTAAATGGAAACCATGTTAAATGATAACACTACTTATGAAAAACTAAGGAAAATTCTGTTCGACCTATTCAAAGGAAATCATTGAACAAACTTAATACATGGAGACTTAAAGGTTTTTGGTCCTAATATCAAAAGGCAAGATCTTATTACTGATAATACAAATATAAGTAGAATTTATGGCCTTCCTAAAATTCATAAAAATAATTATCCCTTAAGATCTGCTGTTAGTACTATTAATTCTCCTACTTATCACATGGATAAAGTCTTTAATAATATCTCAAACTCTGTCCTTCCAAAACCTAAATCCTTTATAATAAATGCGATTGATTTAAAATAAAAATTAGATAAAATCATCATTCCTTCTGATCACATAATGATTTCTCTTAATTAACTTCTCTTTTTACTAGCGTACATATAGAATCGATTCTTAAGAGTATTAATAAAATATGGACAATTAGAGACAAATTCATGGTACTTCTATGGTACTTCTGATTTCCAAATTATTACTTATTTTAGCTATGTTGATGACTCTTTTTTAATTATTCCATAAAATAAGATAAACAAAACAGGTAACAGTTTCAATTCAATTCACAAAAGATTACAATTTACACACGAAATTAAATATAACAACATTATTAACTTTCCTAATTTCAACATTATAGAAAACAAAAATGGTTCCATTTCTACTAATTGGTTTCGCAAGCCTAACTATTCTGGTTGTTTTCTTAATTTCCACCAAAAATTAGTCATAGAAAACAAAATCCTATTCCAAATAACACTACTAAAAAAGATTTTAAGAATATATGCTCTGTTACTATTCCATATTATGGAAGAATTTCTGAGAGCCTTTCCAGAAATGATATTTATTAAAAAAGGAACGAGTTATCCTTCCGATATTTCTGGGACAACCAGGAGACAAATGGGATTTATTGGAATATCTCAGTATATCCAACTGCTGTGAGGGATGATTGTTGTAAAAAAAATTTGTCCTATTCTGTTTATAAAACGATAGCGTAACCATTAACCCGTAAAACTTGTTAGCCTTGCTCAAGGGCATATCATTTTTATTTCATATTATTTTTAAATAATTTTAATCTAAAATCTTATCTAACCTACTGATGAACTGATTGACGTAAATATAATTATCACCTATGAAAAAGCGAACTTTAATTAGTTCTGTATCTGCCTTGAAAAAATGAAAACTTATTCATACATTGCTCTTTCCCTCAGTGATTATTCTTTATTTTATTGGTGAATATAATAATATAGTATACTTTTAACTTTAAGTGATATTATATTATGAAAAATATTATATTTCAAAGGGCAGATTGCCCTGGGACCATTTTCTTATATCCCCACTATCCGATTTATTGCAAATTTTGATAAGAACTATATTTAATTTAATTGTTTATTTAATGTTCAAAAAATATTCGACAATGACCAAAAACAATAAATGAATTCTATTTCATTTTCTCCGTAGAACGGAGCAGCACTTTTTTCGTGAATATAATTACTTATTACAAGGTGAAGGTTTTTTTAAATTAAAAAAAAATTGTCTGGATAATTCTGGAATTTGCAAAAAATCTTGTTCATTTAGTGATGGCAAAATACGTCTAAAACCATGCATTTTTTATTTATTTATATTTTTTGTTACAGAATTATGTTCGACATTTGACTCTTTACCTAATGGTGAACAAACAAATTACGAATCTTTTTATGGTGGACCTTCTTCTGCTGCCGGATCTTCTCCTGAGAGTCATTCTTCTCCTGAGAGGCCTTGCCGTCACAGAACGCCTTCTCCTGCCTGTCCTGAGACACCTTCTTCTTCTGCGAGGCGTTTTACTGCACGAGCTTCTTCTCCTGCCAGGCTTTCTGCTGAGCCAGCTTCTTCGCCTGCCAGGCGTTCTGCTGAGCGACCTTTTCCCTCTGCCAGCCATTCTTCTGAGCGACCTTTTCCTCCTGCCAGTGATTCTTCTGAGCGACCTTCTTCTTCTGCCAGTCATTCTTCTGAGCGACCTTCTTCTTCTGCCACTACTTTTGCCAGGCGTGTTACTGGTAACAACACATATTCGAATTTATTAGTAGAGCAGCACACTTTTCCTGAAAATATTTCTGTCCATATAAGATACCCCGGTCGCAATTATAAAAAAATATTACCAACCGAAGAATATCGCGTTCTTATCAATCCCAGGGGTGAAATCGTAGGAATACTTGAGGGTTATATCCTTCGCGGCCTATATAGTTGCACAAGGGTAAGTAAACAACGGGTTTCAGTCAACAAAAATTTAGGTATCGTACGTCGTTTGGACTCTAGAGAATTTCCTGGTGGCTCAGCATATGCAATATACGAAGAGAAGCGTCCCACACAACATTGACTCATTTTTTGTAATATGCTATCATCATTAGCAGTTATTCGATTTGAGAATAAAAATGTTTAATACAAAATACAAATATCTTTTAACACCTTTTTGGCTTTATATGTTTCATTGTATTTAAGTTTATAAAAAACATTTTAATTTAATAAAGAAAAAATGAATGATGAGTCTTAATTTTCTGCCACACAAAAAATTTCAACGAAACAGTTACAATTAAAACAAAAAATTAAGTTTGAACTAAAATGGTGAATCTTCAACCAAAACAAGACAGAAGAAAGTTAATTCGAACCAAAAATATTCATTCATAACCAAATTACTGCTTTTTAACTAGAAATATTAATTTTTAATTAGAAATCCCAGTCTTCAACAAAAAATAGAATAGCTACAATTTAGATTTTAATTTCAAACCGTTTTCAGTAATCTGTATGCAATAACACTGAAAAAAATTAACTTCCTTTCAGCCAACGGAACCTTTCTTTCCTTCAAAGAAATGTTTTCTTACAAAAAACTATCTTTAATTACAAACGATTTTCTTTGTTGTACAGCTTTTTGGATAAAGAAATAAAATTATAATAAAGAAATAGTTGCTTTGATTAAAAAAATAGTTTTCTGAATGTTTCTGGAGTTGTGAATATTTCTGTTGTTTTCAACTTTTCGCCAGCATCTTTAATTTTTAATATCTGGTCAGTATCAAGGTCAATTTGAAGGTCAAAATAAAGAAAACCATTCGCATAATCGAAATACAGGGTCACTTTTACCGCATCAGGATGGAATGAAGGTGATACGATGGCTAAAATTAAGAAAACTATGGAATCGAACTCATGGAGGCGAACGAACCCCGGGTTCAGATTCAGCGACCCCAAAAACGTCTTAAATTAGTGGTTCACGCAGGCCTAATGATGGACCAATCTGTTCCCGGATTCGGATTCAGCCGACCCGAATACAAGTCAGATTAGAGGTTTTCTCCGATCCATTTGTTCTCTCTGATCTAATGGTTTTCTTCATTTTAACTTCAATTGATCTTGATCCACACCTGATAGGGTCAAACTGACCCCGAATTCGATTTCAGCGCCTCCAGAAACATCGAAAAGTAGATCTTTTCTCCGATCAAATGGTTTTCTTCATTTGGACCTTTAGGACCTATGGCCTTAAATTGGATCACATACGAATGCAACAATTATATGATCACCTTGCTGAATGCTTTTCCGTCACAATCTTCGACATAATTTCTACATTAAAAATAATAGTTTAAAATTTGCTCCCATAAAAGACGGAGATTAATGCTAGATGTTGGTGCCTATCTGACATAGAGTTTCTTAACACTTTAACCTTCTGCCAGGTGTTCTTCTGAGAGGCATTCTTCTCCTGTCAAGCCTTGTCCTGAGAGACCGTCTTATCATGTTAGACCTTGTCCTGAGAGGCCGTCTTTTCCTGCTTGACCCTCTCCAGAGATAAATGCTTCTCTCTTCAGACCTTATTCTGAGCGTCCTTATTCTATTATGCGTTCTTCTGAAAGACATCCTTCTTCTGTCAGGCCTTGTCCTGAGAGGCCGTCGTCTCCTGCCAGATCTAATCTAGAGATAAACTCTTCTTTTGTCAAGCCATGTTCTAAGCGATCTTATTATGCTGTCGGACCTGCTCCTGAGAGTCATTCTTCTCCTATTAGACCTTGTCCTGAGAGATCGTCTTCTCCTGCCAGACCTTCACCAGAAATTAATGCTTCTCTCGCCAGACCTTGTTCAGAGCAACTTTATTTTTATATTATGCGTTTTTCTGAAAGACATCCTTCTCCTGTCAGGCCTTGTCCTGAAAGGCCGTCTTCTCCTGTCACACCTTCTCTAGAGGGAAATGCTTCTCTTGCCAGACCATGTCCTGAGCAACTTTATTCTTCTTAGGCGTTCTTTTGAGAGACATTCTTTTCCTGGCAGACCTTGTCCTGAGAGATCGTCTTCTCCTGCCAGATCTTCACCAGAAATGAATGCTTCTCTCGCCAGGCCTTGTTCTGAGCGACCTAATTCTTCTATTATGGCTCTTCTGAAAGACATCCTTCGCCTGTCAGGCCTTGTCCTGAGAGGCCATCTTCCCCTGCCACGCCTACTCCAGAGATAAACGCTTCTTTCGTCAAGCCATGTTCTGAACGACCTTATTATACTGTCAGACCTGCTCCTGAGAGTGATTCTTCTCCTGTTAGGCGTTATCCTGAGAGGCCCTGTTCTCATGCCAGATCGTCACCAAGGGATAAATGCTTCTCTCGTCAGGCCATGTTCTGACAGACTTTATTTTTCTGTCAGGTGTTCTTCTAAAAAACATTCATCTGCTGCCAGGCCTGTTACTATTGCCAGGCTTGGGTCACAGTTTTCGTTAATAAATCAAGCTCATATAAAAAAGCAGATCGTCTTTATCAAAAAATACAACCCTACGAAGAACATCGCGTTCTAACGAATTCGCGGACTTTATAGCGTACTTCAACGGATTTCAGTTTTCTGCAGGCGTAATATATTACATATTCGAAATCCAGCGTTCTACATAACATTCATTTTTTTATTTATTTTAAGCTGATGTTCTGTATTATCTATGAATCAAAGTCGAATCAAACAGTCAGTCTGCTAATACCATTGGTTCGTTTTCAATGGTATGTGTGGCTAGATCAAGAATTAAAATTGTTGGTTCATCTATAAAGCTTCGTTAAAGATTGATTTTTTTGTAGGAAAATAATCTTTACAATGAAATTATAACTATTTTGTGGAAAATTGTATATTTTTAATCGATTTGTTAACAGTAAATTTAACTGTTTCATTTTTGGTTAAAATTTGGTTGACTCTTTTCATTTAAAATTAAAATCTTTCTTTGTTGAAATATCAACGAATCTTTTGTTTGTAATGCTACTAATCTTAGTTTTTAATGAAATTGAAAACTAGATTGTACAGAACTTTTGTCGTTTCTCATTAATTTTAAGGTTTGATGATTAAAAAAATATGCTGAAAATTTCAGTGAACAAGAATAAATTTCTAACAAAATAGCTGAATTTTCAACAATATACATAAATCTTTAACCAGAAAAGTTAAAGTTTAAGTATAAAAAAAAATGAATTTTCAACGAAGAAAGCGAGTTTTTAACAAAATAGTAAGTTTCTGAACCAAAGAAATAAATTTTTAACTAAAATGGTAAATTTTCCAACCAAAAAAGAGGATTTTCAACAAATTAAAATTAATTCAACAGAATAAATAAATAAAAAATTTAAGTCAATAGTTTCATTTTACCCAATTAGGTTAATTTTCAATTAAAAAATATGATTTAATTTAACAAAGAAACAACGAATTTAAAAAAAATCAATTACATCTTCAACCAAAGAACAATACTTACCCCCTCAATTGTCAATTTTAACGAAAAAATATACTTTTTAACTAAAAATGTAATTTTTAGGAGGAAGAAACGTCAAAAAGATAGAAATAGAAATACTATGTAACAAAAATTATTAAATCAATTACCAAACATTTTCAACAAAGAATATTTTATAAATAGAATAAAACCATCTCAAAAGAAAGAAAGAAGGTTTTAAGTTTACCACCCTTGTGGCTTACTTAAAGTGCCTCTTATAGAAATTCCCTGACTTTTGCAAGACTTTTTTTCGAAATCTCCAACTTTCCCCTAACCGCTTCTGACTATTACAATCACTCAATTTCCACTGATTTTCAGGTTTTCCCTGGCTTAGGTCACGTAAGCAGTCAGAGCCGTCTGAACCGTTTCCAATTTACAAGCATCATATTGCGTAATATACTCGCCTGCGTGCTCGCGCATTGCGGCCCTTCTGAGGCGAGAGTCGCAACCGTCCCTCGCCCCTTTATCTGAAAAAGTGCGTGTGCCAGAAGTTCTAGGAATTGATTTTTTTCATATTATTTGATTAATTACCGAATTTAAGTCTTTTTAAATAAAAAAATGGCTGCCACTCAATTTTGCGTAAGTATCTGACTTAAAATGAGCCCAGCTTTTTCTGAATATACTAATATTGCGTATAAAACCAGAGTCCCGCAAAAGCTGAATGCACCCAACTCTCGGTTTGAGTCCAATCAATTTGAATTCGAAAAATTTAGGTAATTCAACGAATGCAGAGAGTACACAGAATTAAGAGAATTCAAGGAATTCAGGTAATTATAAGAATTTAAGGAAATCAGAGAATTCAAGAAATTCCAGGAAATCAGAGAATTTAATGAATTAAAAGTATTCATGGACTTAAAGGAATTAAGGGAATTTAAGGAATTTCTTGAACTCAACGGCTTTAAAGAACTCAATGAATTCAGGAAATTCAAAGAATGCAAGGAATTCAGAGACTTCCAGGAATCCAGAGAATTCAAGGTATTTAGAACATTCGAGTCATTTAGGAATTTCCTAAGTACCATCTGTGCACGTGCACAGTTTTCCATATAAAAACTCTGCACTCCTAAATTTCGACGTGCACATATGGTATCAAGACAGCATTGCTCATCAAAATTTCAACATGCACAGTTGTCACTTGAGCAACTGTGCACATGCACAGATGTTACTTGGACAACTATGCAACTATATCCATATATGGACATGCACAGATGGACATGCACATATGGACGTGCACAGATGGACGTGCACAAATGGACGTGCACAGATGGACGTGCACAGTTGTCTGTTTCAACATCGACGTGCATAATTAGGCACGTGCAAAGTTGCCACGTGCAGAGTTGTACGTAACACGCTGATTTCTTTCCTTGAACTGACTTACGTAAATATGATCGTAAATACACGACGCGTGCGAACAACGAGATAACAACTTTAGTTCATATAATTTTATCAAAGACCAAATTATTCATTGTGCGTACGGTTAACAAAATTTTCAAATAAGGCTTTCAATATTTCTTCCTCTACCTTGAGAAAATGAAGATCGTTTATAGACTGGCTGTTACCTTGGTGATTCTCTTTAATTCTATTGGTGAATATTATAATATAATATACTTATAAATTTAAGCTATCTTTCTAAATTTTTCAAATTTTAAACTATAATCGTGTTCTATAATCGTTAAATTATGGAATTCATAAATTAATTTAACACTGCATTGCTTATCTCAAATTTGATGCTTTCTTTCTTGACATGAATTATTGTTATTCTATATGGGTAACGTTTTTATCATTTTTTAACTGATTTTATAGGCTAAATGTTTTAATAAATAATGCAGGCTGTTAGGTATATTGTTTATAGCAATTTTCTCTTAGAATAGATTAAAAATTCCCATTTTCTTGAATTTTTAAATTTTAGTTCAAATTTTCAGTTTGTTAGTTTTTTTAATTTCTGACCTTTTTTAGATTTATACATAGAGTGGCGTAATAACTAATTAAATCTAACCAAAATAATTGTTTGTACAATTTATTATAGTATACATGTCTGAAAATTTAAGAAAAAGTTCATTTCGAAGAAATTAAACTTTAATAACAAAGAATTAACTTTCAAAAAAATGGTTGCATTCTCAAAAAACTAAAATTATAAATCTTGAACTAGAATAATTGAATTTTTTACCAAAAAGGAAAGTTTTCAACCAAGAAGATTAATTTCTACAAAAAAATATGAATTTTCAATTAAAATTATCATTCTTCAACAAAAAATTTAATATTTAAATGAATGGCGAATTTTTATCAAAAACGACGAATCTTAAACATTAACAGTTTAATTTGTTACTAAAAAGATAAATCTTTAACTATAAAGAATAACTTTATACGAAAAAAGACGAAATTTTTCACAAAGTGCAACAATTTCCAAACTAGTATAATTAATTTAAAAATTTTTTTAAGTAAAAATTCAATAGTAAGTTATGATTTAATTAGAGTGAACTGAGATAATCTGACAAATCTGCGACTATAGATAATGTAGAAATCACTTTTACAAATTGATTCCTGGCTCAGAAAGTTTCGCATTGGGGCTATTTAGGCATGGAGCAATTTTTTGTTAATTTGGCGTTAAATCTTTAATGTTGTTATTTCGTTATTGTTCTATATTTTCGAGAATTTTTTTATTTTCAAAAATTGTTGCAGCTTTTAATATGATAGACAACCATGTGTTTTAGAACATTATAATATTGCTGAATTCTCCAAATTTCTTTTATCTCCGTATGCTCATTTTGAGCCCCTGATTACTAGCATGGTAGTGAAGATTGGGGCAAGGCGATTTTCATGGTGCAACTTTTTTCCAACAAATTTTCCAAACAAAAGTTGCAGATCTAATTGAGAGACAAGTTTTTTATTGCATGCATCTTCTTCCGCGATTGATCGTTTCCGAGAATGTTAGTAAAATATCTAAGCGTCAAGTGATCCTTCACCATACTTTTCCGTGGAGACAGGCTCTACGTGGTGACACATTCTGAAGGAGAAGAGACCCTAAGTGGCGACAGAATCTATGTGGCGACAAGCTGTACACACTCTAAGTCACTCTCGATACCCTAAGTGGTGACACACTCTAAAAGACGAGATACCCTAAGTGTTGACACACTCTACGTGGAGACATAACCAAAGTGGAGACACGCGCTAAGTGACGAGACACCATAAGTGGTGATCCACTCTAAGTAGAGACACATACTAAGTGACGAGAGACCCTAAGCAGCTACAGAACCTAAGTGGCGACCAACTCTAAGTAGCGACAGACCCTAAGTGGAGACACATACTAAGTGACGAGAGACGCTAAGTGGTGAAAGGCCGTACGTGGCGACAGACCCTATGTGGCGACACACTCCAATTGGCGACATACTCCAAGTGGCAACAGGCCCTAAGTGGTAATACGTTCTAAGTGGTGACAGACCCTCAGTGCTGACACAATTTAAGTGACGAGAGACCCTAAGTGGCGACAGAAACTAAGTGGCGACAGAATCTAAGTGGTGACAGGCTGTAATTAGCGACATGAAGTGTGGCGACAGAAGATAAATGACGACACACTTTAAGTGACGAGAAACCCTAAGTAGCGACATACTTTCAGTGACGATAGATTCCAAGTGGAGGCAGGTCCTAAATGGTGAAAGACCGTAAGTGGCGACGGACCCTAAGTCACGACAGACATTAGGTGGCATCAAACTCTAAGTAACGAGAATTTCTAAGTGGCGAGAGACACATAGTAGTGATACACTCTGAGTGATGAGGGATCCTAAGTGGCGACCCACTCTAAGTAGGGACAGGTCCTAACTGGTGACACACTCTAAGTGACGAGAGGCCTTAACTGCCAACAAACTTTAAGTCGCGACAGACCCTATAATTGGTGACACGATTTAAGTGACGAGAGCCCTAAGTGACGACAGAATCTAACTGGCGACAGACCCTAAATGATGACAGACATCAATTGGCGACAGACTCTACGTGATGAGAGTTCCTAAGTGGTGATATACCCTAAATGAAGATACACACTAAGTGACGAGATGGTCCAAGTTACAACAGACTCGCCAAAGTTTGCAACGTCTCATGGCGGTACAGAAAAACGCATCCGTCATGAGGGAAATAAGTAACAACTTGAGTGTTCAAAGCAGTATATCTCATTTTCAAGCTTATATGCTCTCTAAATCAAAATTGGTAACTTTCTACTACAAATTAAATTAAATTAAAATATATAAAAAATACAACTTTATTTAGATTCTCTGAAAAAGACTCGTTTTTATTCTTTTAATTCAATGACTATCGTAAGATCTAGACACAATTGTTACTCGTATTTAAATTGGCGGTCGAAGAAAGGATTGATTTGATTCTTATTAAACCCGCTTATCAATTGAATTAATAAATATTTAAGGTATTCATACACCTGCAGCAGCTTTTTAATTGTATAGCGTTTCTCCTAATTCAAAAAATACTTTGAGGTCTCTCTAAAATAAAATTGGTGAAATGCAACAAATTAATATAAAAATTTTACAGACTCGATTAGCGAAAAGTGAGCCACCAAAGATTATTAGGAAATTACTGATTCTTTTAGTCGAGATATTGCTTGATACGAATAAATAAATTTACTTAGGATGGTACATAATAATTAAACAAGATTCTTAAAAGAGTAAATGCAAAAAATATCAAAGTTTAATAAATTGACGTCATAGTGATACATTGTCGACTCTATTGACACAATTAGAAGGTCAGATTGTAAAACTGAAAACGTGACGTAATCTGTCTCCAATTTAAAAGCATAGCCTTCTTAATGCTTAAATAAAGTTTTAAAAAAATATGCAATGTGAGAATGATAACAAATCAGCGGATTTGAAATTAATTATACGCATTCAGGGTTTAGGAACAAAGTATAGAATAGTTACGTTTTCAGTTAAAAAATCGCTCTCAAGAAAAAAACGCATTTTCAAACCAAATATTTAAGTTTTCAACCAGAGACATAAGTTTTTGACTAAAATGATGAATCTTCACCAAACAAAGATAGAAGTTCATCGAAAAATGTAATAGTTTATATTCTAACAACGAAAAATTAAAACTAAAATAATAAACAGTTGAATCTAACCAAAAAAAAATATATTTTCAACGAAATAGTCATGGAATTTCTACCAAAACAGTAAAATTTCTAACCCAGAAAGATGGATTTGCAAATAAAGAGATGAATTTTTAATAACAATCTTCAATTCATAAGTATAGAGCGAATGACCCTAGTCTGAATTGCGGACCGAGCACAGGCTCGGCTCTCTCGTAGCGGAGAACCGTCGCATGGGGGAAGTAGTGGGAGAGCGCATGCACGCCGGACGCATACGACACTCTTCTACCACTTCCACCAATGAGGCGAGCGGTCGAGCCCAGACTGGTCTTCCTCGTTTCGGAGAACCTTCGCATAGGGAGAAGTGGTGGAAGAGCCCCGTATGTGCCCGGCTTGCGTGCGCTCTCCCACCACTTTCCTAACACCGCGAACAGGCTCGTCTCCCTCGTTGGGGAGAACCATCGCAAGGGGAGAGGTGTTGCTAGAGTGCCGTATGTGGCTTGGTGCGTGCGCGCTCCCACCATTTCCCCCACGCGACAGTTCTACGTGAAGGGGGAGATGAGTCTGAGTTCAGTGCGCAACTTCAGACTGAGCTCGTGCGCTCTGTCTGCATTAGCATACGGACGTTACAGGAAATCGGAGAATTCGGCTATTCGAAAATCCATTCCAATATATCAAATATTACTATTAATCTGTTTATGTTTATTATTACAGAATTAAGTTCGCAGTTTGACACTTTACCTAATGGCGCACACACAAATTATGAATCTTTTTTTGGCGGACCACACACTTTGACTGTGTCTCATTCTTCTGCCAAATCTTCTCCAAAGACGAATTCTTCTCCTGTCAGAATTTCTCAAAATATACAATCTTCTCCTGTCAGCCATTCTTCTCCTGTGAGGCCTTGTTTTGAGAAAACGCCTTCTTCTGTGAGGCCTTGTCCTGAGGCGCCTTCTTCTTTTGCCAGGTGTTCCGCTGAGCCACCCGCTGTGCGATCTTTTTTTCCTGTCAGGCCTTATCCTGAGACTCCTTCTTCTGCCAGGCATTTTGCTGAGCGACCTTCTTCTCCTGTCAGGCCTTGTCCGAAGAGAACTTCTTCTCCTGACATGACTCCTTTTCGTGCCAAGCTTGCTTCGACTGATGATGAACATCAGTCTGGAATAGTAATACAACACACTTTTCGTGGTGAAATTGAAGCACAGATAAGATATGGAGCAAAAACTTTTCGAAAAATACTACCAAACGAGGAACATCTTGTTTTGACGAACTCAAAGGGTAAAATCGTTGGAGTATTTGATAATAAAGTTCTTCGTGGACTATATAATAGAACAAAGGGGATTACACAGCGAGTTACAGTGGACAAGGATTCTGGTATGATGCATCGAATGGACCGCGATGAAGTCATGGAGATATTTCCTGCAGGCTTTATATATGAATTAATCAAAGACCAGCGACAACCACAATATTAATTTATTTAACTAATGTTTAATATTGTTATTATTGTTTAATATTGTTATTTAAAAAGTGATATATTAATAGTAAAAATAAATTATGCTGCAAATCTTTATTTGAAAAATGTTGATAATATCATCAATTCGTTTACAAGGATCAATATTGTTGGTTCATCTATAAATGCTGTGGTAAAAAAATCTTTTTTGTTAGTAGATTTGCAGTTTTAGCTAAACAATTTTCTTTTCAGTTTAAAATTCTTTTCAGTAGGAAATTCATCTTCTTGATTAAAAATATAACTGCTTTGTTGAAAGTTGTACTACCTTGAAAACAATTATTTTTCAGTTGAAGATCTATCTCTTTGTTTGTATAATTAATTATTTGGCTAGAAATTAACTTATTGGCTCAAAATCAACTTAGTTGAAAATTTAACTGTTCTCTAGAAAATTCGCATTTTTGGTTTGAAAATTCAACAATTTGCATTAAAAGCTCTTTACCTCTTGATTAAAAAATCGTTCCTGGTTGAAACTTCAACACTTTGGTAGAAAAGTCATCTCATTTCTCATTTTGAACGAATAATGCAAGTAAATATTTCAAACGCAGATATTAATTTTAAATAAAAAACATTTTAGTGCAAAAAAACAATGAATGTTTGACAAATTAGTTAAATATTTTAACCAAAGAAGATTCACTTACAACCAAACATTTAATTTTTATAAAAAGAACAAATATAAATTTTTTACTAAAATAAATGTCCTAGTAATTTTGACAGTGCTAGTTATCGTGAAATTAGGTTATAATTATAGAAAGACAGGTCCAGACTATATGGGAGCTGCTAAAGTTGTATAAGGCGACATTTCGCCAGAAATTGCTGAATAAACTGCGATGAATGGGCAGGTGCGTTGAACGCTGTTCACGACAAGAGATTATGAAATTATGCAATTATTCTAAATTATTATTCAGTCATAAAATTATAATTATTACGAAATAATACAGTTTAAATATGAAAGAATACATTAAACGACATTTTTTAAATAGGCTGAAGAGCTGTATACTAATTTTCCATATAAACCCCCGAATCCCGTAAAACGTCAAAGATTATATTAATATTGTCAGTAAATTTTTTTCCTTGAACTGATTTATGTAAATGTAATTATTGCCTGCAAAGCATATATTTCACAAGATAAGATTTCAGAGTATACATAATTCATTCAAGGAGCAGATTATTAATTATTCATGCTCTTAAAAATTTATTAAATAACTCTTTCATCAGTTCTCTGTACACTTTCAAAAATGAAGATCGTGTACAGACTGGTCTTCACCTTAGTGATTATCCCTAACTTTATTGGTAAATATAGTAATTGATTATACTTTTCCCTTTTAGTAACTTTCTGGCTTCTCAACAAAAAATTTCTACTAGCTCTCTACCAAAAATTTGGTACAATTATCCTATTCGTACAGGCACACCTTCTTTTATTTTAAGCTCAAAATCTATATCCCATGACTCCAAACCCCCAGCTCAAAGTTTTAATTTTGAACCCATAATAATATTCTACAATCGATAAATTAATTTATTCATAAACCAATTAAGGAGGCTTTAGTTAAGTAAGTAATTAGGTAATTAATTAATTAATTAAGGCCTTATAGGAGTCCCAAAGTGTATTCCTGGTGCTTCTGATCTTTAAACTCCTCATCGGACAACCTTCAGCCCTATATCCTGCTCCTCAGTTTTTCCGAGCCTAGAGTCAAATGGAGAAACTCACTACTGTTTTCAATCTGGAATATTTAGAATCTCCACCTTATTGCCGGCTAGCTATTCAATTTAATCTCTTCCTCTACCGTTGATGTTTGTGCTTTTCCACACAGTATGATGACAGTTTGCATCAGAGACGAACAGCAGATAAATTAGGTTCTCCTGGTAGTACTGAATTAGAGCCTCCACTTCTCGAGGAGGCAGGGGCCTTCAGCATCTCCAGTGAAATAAGCCGAAGTTATATACACCTCTAGCCTTTCTTTGCGTTTGCCCATAAGTTTTGCCTCAATAAGGGCGAGGTCCCTGGAGCAGAGGTTAGGAAGCAAAATGGTATAAATGCCCTTGACGGTTATGCATTCGCTTGGTGCTTTTTCACTTGGCCCCATGTATAGAGTCACACCCTTTCAAGCTACTAATCCTTTCCCTGTATAACCACGGTTCTCAAAAAAGAGGAATCGCTGTCTGCGCTACTGACCTAGAACTGGTTAGAATCGCGGAGATGCCTTTGCTGTGGTGCAAATTAATCTGCGTCGGAAATTTGCTTCTCAACCATAATTAGAATAATTCGCGGCGTCTCCAGACGATTATGATCCACCTACGGTGACAGGATTTGGAGTCCTGCCTCCTCTTGCCCTTGAACAAGCCTTAGGAATTGCTTCAAATGATTTTTCTGACCACCTGTGAGGTGCTTCGGTTCCTGTTTGTCAACCCTATTATTGCCATCGTTGTTCGAAGTCTGCAACGCTCCTGGTAGGCTTACCCCTGTGGAGCCGTCCGCCTTTGAAGGTGAGTTGAATGAGGATCCCAGATCAAAAACCTTATTCTTTTTATTAGTTTTTAATGTGTCATCCATTTTCGTTATACGAGAAGTTACGGAAATAAAAAACACCCCCTGCAGAGCACCGCTTGTAGGAGCGGGTCTGCATACTATGGAATTCAAACTGATGTCCCAGTTTCTCCTTTACGACACATGCTTTGTGACTGCGGAGAGTCTGCCTCGACTGAGGAAGGCGCGTTGGAGTTTTCAAGGATTTGCTGACAGCACAGCTTGGGAGCATGAAAACTCGCGCCCTTGATATTCCAGGCGGCTTTGGTATCACCCCTTGGAAGGATTGCTCCTTAGTTTAGGTCCATAGACTAGAGTTCGTCAGTTTCCCAGAGCACCATTGCAATATGTTAGATAATAACCATAATAATAATTTGCTTGAGAATATCGCACGACTATTTAATCGTTTATATTTAAATGCATTATATAATATTTTATTAATAAATTAGATATCATTATGTAATATCTTAAATATATTAAGTATTACCGTTTATCTACTCATATTTCTTATTACAGAATTAAGTTTGCCGTTCAACACTTTACCTAATGGCGCACATACCAATTACGAATCTTTTTACGGCGGACCTTATGTTGCGACTAGACCTTCTTCTCCTGTAAGGCGTTCTCCAGAAATACATGCTTCGCCTATCAGGCTTGGTCCTAAGAGACTTTCTTCTGTCAGGCGTTCTCCAGAGATACATGCTTCTCGCATCAGGCCTTGTCCTGAACGATCTTCTTCTCCTGCCAGGCATTCTCCAGAGAGACCTATTTCTCCTGCCAGGCCTCTTACTTTTGCTAGGCTTGCTTCGGCTAAGAATGGACATGAGTATGGAATAGTACTACAATACACTTTTCCTACAAAAATTCACGTTCATATCAGATACTCATCAAAAAAATTTAATAAAATAAAACCACATGAAAAACATCGTGTTCTTATGAACTCCAAGGGTAACATCGTGGGAATATTTGAGAACAATACGAATATTCTTCGTGGATTATATTATAACGGAAACGGAGGTAAACGTCGGGTTATAGTAGACAAGGAATCTGGTAAGATGCATCGAATGGATCACAAAGAAGTCATGGGGATATTCCCTGGAGGCTTAATTTATGACAAGTTTGAAAGCCAGCGACCTCCTCAAAATTAGCCTAATTTTTTTTAAAGTGAAACTAATGTAAAATATTGTTTGCGAACCAAATATGGATTAAATGGGTGCAAGTGATTGACAATTACAATTAAAACACAATGTGTTATGATTTTTTAGATTCAGATATTTCGTGAATACGCCAGTTCGACTTGTTGGTGACAAATAAAAAAGTTTCTTTTCATACACTTACGATAGTAATACGAAAAATTTTTCTACTATTTTGTTTCGATCAGAGTAAAATTATTCAAGACAAACATTATTCGTTTTGACGAATATGAAATTGTGATTTGGTTAATATCATTTATTCGTTTGCAACGATTTAATTTGTAAAATCAACAATTTGGTGAAAAATTGTTGTGTTTTGTTGTTAATTCTTCAAGTTTGAAACTGTACTGATTGTTGCGGTCCTACACATTATAATATTATTATTAATATCGATATATTTTATGTCTTTCAAATCAGGGAAGTAGATATAATGCTATAAATTTGAATAAATTGAAATCAAAGAGATTTTAAGAAACGAGCAAATTACAAAGAGAAAACAATTTAAATATTTAATAATAAATTCAAACAAATTTTTCAAATAAGATAGACAAGTCTAAGAAATGCTGCGTCTCAATTTCGGGTCAATATCCGTCTGAAAATAAGCCTAAATTTTCTTTGTGGATCATAATTTTCCACATAAAAACCAGAGTTTCATAAAATATTGAAGGTTATATAAATATTAGTATCGGCTTTAATGCACGTAGTAAGATTTTTTTCTGAGAACTGATTTGTGTAAACATAAGTATCGCTTATAAAGAGTATGTTCCACAAGATAACGTTTTTAGAGTACACATAATTTATTCAAGGACCAGATAATTAATTTTCCATCCTCTTAAAAAATTATAAATTAACTTTTTCATCAGTTTTTTCAATATATTGAAAAAATGAAGGTCTTGTACGTACTGGTCTTCATCTTGATCATTATCCTTAATTTTATTGGTAAATATAATAATGTATTATACTTATACCTTCAAGTAACTTTTTATGCTTTCTACCAAAAATATCTACAAGCTTTTTATCGAAAATTTAGTGCAAATAGCCCTTTTTCAGCTCCCATTATTCGTACCAGAAAACTGCGGTTATTCGTACTTATATTTCAGTACAGTTCATAAAAACCTGCGATTTTAACATAATTTTCAAAATTTTTGTTCACTTTTATTTTTATTTAAGCCCAAAATTGAGATTCCATGTGTTGTCGGCTAACAGTCCGATAGAAAACCCCTTGAGAAAAGACAGATTGTCGAACAAGAGCCTTCCTCAACTTTTCTTCCAAAAGTTGTGAAATGACCCACGCGACAAGCTGCCACTCTTAAGTTTTTTTCAAAAACGAGTTTGCTTACCCTAAAATGCGACTTCTGTTTAGTCACCAAGGCTCTATCTCTCATCCTCTAATGCGCGCGTCTCTACAAATTATTTTCAGAAAAAGTTTTCCGTGTTAGTAAAAAAATATGTGTAATAATAAATTTAGTAATAATAAATGATAATTAAAGAAGAAGTAAAGAAAAAAACCATTGTGATAGATTAGTCTGGGAAAGTGACACTAATATAAATGCTAATGAAATAAAAAGGAATATTTTAATATTATTAATTATTCTTTTTTTAGTCATTTCGTTCCCTATTATATATACACTCCGATTTTACAGACTAGTAGAAAGCCATACAGGAACCTCTGGGCATTTCGAACCCGCGATCTCATAAAAACTTTCGGGCGCATTCACTCTCTCACAATTTACCGCTTCCCAGCTTCCATCTCCGGTGAAGCTTTTCCGAACAGCCACCTCGGCTTATCCGGTAATTCTCATCACCAGCACCCTCGATTTCTCGAGGTGTACGAGGGCACCATCCCTCGCATCTCATAAGGGTATCCTCCGCGAACCCCTAGGAGGGATTTCTTTCGCCATCATTTTTAGCGGCAGTTGCGGGACCCTATGGATCCGCGTTCCCGAGCTGTACCGTCTACGAGTACCCCAGGTCTTTCCGGCCTTTTCGACTTCCCGGTACGCACTACCCTGGTGGGACTTCTTCCTCCCACAACGGGAGAGTAGTGCCAGTCCGCAATCCGACCAGTTTCCCCAACCTACGACCCGGAACCCCACATTGACAGTGATTCAACCATTGGTGACGACGATAAACTCTTCTTAGCGGCAGAAGGATCCCTAGAATCCTTCTTGCCCTCTCTTTTGGTTTATCGGCCTATGAAAAGGGTGCCAACTTCCGACAACATGGCCCAGAACACAAAGGATGCCCCAGCCTCCATGGATTACCTACATACAGAGCGCGCGCTTTGTTAAACCCTTCCCTGTCTAAGGACGGCTTCTAGATCTGGTAGGCCTTCATCCGGCCACAGGGAGCTAAGCTATTTACCTCCGCGGGGCAGTAAGCACATTCTAGGCTTGTCCTTGGCCTACCTCGACGCGTACCTCTGCCATTTGAGACGCTGCGCCGCACAATCAAGATCAGAACTGCACTCCTTCATTGCAAGCGTCTCCTTGAACCTGATACAGCCGACCTATTACTACCGACTTATGCACAAGGGCCCTGAATCGGATAGGCTCCCTCCTCCCCCACCTGGCTGTACTTTAAAAGTGGACAAAAAGCGGAACAGAAAAAACCGTACTGTCTAGAATTATTCTAAGAGAATATTGTTACAAAAATGCTAGAACGTTACAAACTGTTAGATAACTATATGCTTCAGAATATTACTTGCCTCTATTTAATCGTTTTAATTAAAATCTATTCCTATTTCTCATCACAGAATTAGCTACGCCATTCGATACTTTACCTAACGGCGAAGACACAAATTACGAATCTTTTTACGGTGGACCTTATCTTCCGATTGGACCTCATTCTCCTGTCCTTCTCCCTGACCTTCTCCCGAGAGAAATTCTTTTCCCGTTCGAGCTTCTACAGAGACACCATCTTCTCCTGCCAGGAATCTTACTTTTGCCAGGCTTGCTTCTGGTAAAAATGGAAATCTGTCTGGAATAGTATTACAACACACTTTTCCTGAGAATATTAAGGCTTTTATAAGATACTCAACAAATACTTATCATAGAATACAACCGTATGAAAAATATCGTATCCTAATGAATTCCAGGGGTGTAATCGTGGGAATATTTGAGAGTAATATTCTTCGCGCACTATATAATTACACAAGGTCAATTAAATAGCGGATTGCAGTGGACAAGGAATCTGGTCTGATGCATCGAATGGACAATAAAGAAGTCAAGCTGATATTTCCCGCAGGCTTGAGATATAAAATATTCGAAGTCTAGCGACCCCCACGAAATGAATTACATTTTTCTTAAATTTGCTGTCATCATCAGCAGGTTTTTGGTTTTTAGGAAAAGAATAATTTTTAATACAAAATACAAATTTCGAAGCGCTAATTATTTTTAATGCTTATTTATTTGTTCTTAAGGTTATATAAATATAATTTGGCTGAGAATCTTGAAAAACTTTGAGAGGCTTTTTGAAAATTTTAGGTATTTCGAATCATAACTTTAACAAAAAAGTTCATGTTCAAACAAAAATTAAATAAGTTTTAACTAGCATGATTATTCTTCAACCAGAAAAGTGCATTTTAAACAAATTAGTTTGAATTTTCATCAAAGAATAATTTTTTATTGAGTTTTTAATTTTTTAAAGATTTCAGACATGTAAAAAAATTGTCTAGGAAATTCCTAAGAAACTTCTTTATTTGACATGATTTTACCAAATTTTAGGAAAAGTTCGAGTCAGTTCAACATATGTTTTTTCTACAAGTCTTATATAAGGTAGAGGCACTTCCTGATTTAAAACAATACATTTTTTAATTTTTGAAATATTTTTTTCTTCGGAATTATAACTGATTCTGTAAAAGAATGTACATTTGTGTTTTTTCTGTATTTGGCAAAGTAAAAAAAAAGGACGTCGACAACAAAAATATTACAAATATTGTGAAACTCAAGTAGGTTTATATTTGTTCTTTTCGTTTAACTATTTAAAATTTGTTAAGCATACAAGATATGATATTATCTTTCTGATAAGGTTTAGATATAATAAAAATTGTCGCACAAACAATTTTTACGGCGTGGAGTATTAATTCACAAATTACACATTTCCGCCCATTTTTAATGACTCTATCTAAAACTTATCGGGAATCTTCTTTTAACTTCATAAAACAAATTTGATGCTAAATTTGTTTTATGTATGAAGCTATCTCGATACGTTTTACCACAAAAACTGGAAAAACGTGGTTACCGAACAGCCTTAATTTGCAATTGTATATTATTAAAAAGAGGATCATTTCCACTTTTTTATTATTTTGTGGGTATCCCTTTGTATGCGTAATAAATTTCAAATAGTTATAATAACACTTGGCCGAGTTATGACGATTTTAGCGTAAGAGTGACAGAGGCGACACTATTTTCCTTACTGCGTTGCTACCCTGTATATAGGCCCTGCGTTAGCACATAAGACAGTCCACAGTACGTCCACTCTAATGTATTTCGAGGGGTACACAGAGAGAAGTTTGGTAGAGCCGCTCACCCAACACGTATATTTGTCGCGACAATCACGCGGTGAATACCACCACTTCCGTTTGGTAGAACGGTTGGACTGATTCGGGAGAACTATTACCCCGAACAGCTCGAACCGCTTAACCAACAGCATAGTCGGGCCTTTCTCTACACGCGGCGCTTGAGGCGCAGTTCCGCGCTTGCGCATATTAGGAAAATATGGCACCCACCTTTCGAAACGACTGATCTCCACAAGTTTGGGGTAACAAGTGTCCCGAATCTCAAGCAGACGCCACATCAAACCGAAGCACGGCGACTCTTTCACCGCTAGCGCGTCGGCTTTCCCTAACTTCTCTCCGTCTACTTAAGAGATTATAACTTTAAGTAACTTTGTATGATATCCACAAACAGCATTTGCTGCGATGCTACCCATCGCCCCCGCCCCTTGTACTGACTCATAGAAATCTGCCAATTTAATATAATTTTCAAAACCTAATTCGCTTGTTCGAATTTTTTCATTTTGACCTGAAATTCGTGTTCTGTGTCTTAAAACGATTTTCGTACTGACTCACTGAAATCTACCAATTTCTTAAAATTTTAAAAATTTTGAATTTGTATTCTATTAATGGAAAACCACGACAAGAATTTTCGTAAATTTTTGCTATAATTGGCAACATTAGGTGTATCGAGTTGACTCTCAAAATTTGTTTTCCGAACCTCTAAATATTTGCAGCTGAAGCGGATTTGCTTCTGTTTTATTTCTGGTTTCGTTCCCGACTCGAAAAGTTCTGTACTAGAATTAGTCATTCCTAGAAAGAGAACATCGTTTTTTTTTACTTTCCTGATATTTATTAATTAAAATTTTTCATTTTCTCTCCACATTTTTCAGAGTTTGGAATTTATTACAATGTTGCTACGTCACGCTAGATAATCATATGCTTTAGGATATAGAATGGCTCTATTCAATCGTTTTTATTCAAATATATTTTAAGTATTAAAATTCATCCATTTCTTTTTTGTTACAGATATAATTTCGCCGTTCGATACTTTACCTAATGGCGAAAACACAACTTACGAATCTTTTTATGGCGGACCTTTTTCTCCTACTGGACATTCTTCAGAGAAAAATTCTTCTCCTGTTAGCACTTCTCAAAAGAGACCGTCTTCTCCTGCCAGGCATCTTACTCTTGCAAGGCTTTCTTCTACTGAAAATAGAAATCAATCTACAATAGTTCTACAACACACTTTTCCTGAAAACAATCAGGCTCAGATAAAATACACAGTTTCAGGTTACCACAAAATACAACCATACGAAAACCATCGCGTTCTAGTGAACTCCAAGGGTAAGATCGTAGGAATATTTGAGAATAATACGAGTATTCTTCGCGGACTATATAGAGTGGCAGGTAAACAGCGGGTTTCAATAGACAAGGAATCAGGTATGATTCATCGAATGGACCGTAAAGAAATTCTGGAGAAATTTCCTGTAGGCGTGAGATATGAAATATTCACAGTGCAGCTACCCCCGCATTAATTAAATTTTGTAATGTACTTGAGAAAATTCAAGAAGGTTTTTGAAGATTACAAATTGAAATTTCCAAAAATAAGTTCTTTTTTTAAACATTCCCTTCTCGGTGCAACAACCCAACCTTCTTTTTTCACTACCTGCTAACGAAAAATCAAGCGCCTTCCCATCTCCCTACCACCTACCGCGACTGTTAAAATACAGCAAGCATCCTCCCATCTCCTCATCACCCACCACCTACTGCTAAATTAAGAGCAGAAAGTTAAAAACCTTAAAAAGCTCAAAGTTTTTAAAATATCCACAAATGTTCAAAATATTATAAAAACTGAGAAAAGTACTAAATCTCTTATGTTTCTTATCAGCTGTCGGTCAAACGTAGGGCGCCACGCTAGTGGCGCCAGTCTTTTATCTTCTGCCGTCCTTCACAAAACTGACTCAGTGCATTTGCATAACGAGTCACCTCCTAAGTAAGAGAGACCTTCTCATGCCAGGCATTCTCCTTAGAGACCTTCTCCTGCCAGGTATTCTCCTGAGAGAGCTTCTTCTGCTGCCAGGTATTCTCCTGAAAGACCTACTCCTGCCAGGTATTCTCCTGAGAGACCTTCTCCTGCCAGGTATTCCCCTGAGAGACTCTCTTTTTCTGCCAGGTATTCTCCTAAAAGACCTTCTCCTGCCAGGTATTCTCCTGAGAGACTCTCTTTTTCTGCCAGGTATTCTCCTGAGAGACCTGCTTCTAGAATAATGCCAATAACCCCTATTTAAAAAAAAATCAGGTTCATCTAAGATACGTAGGTTCAATTTATCATAAAGCACAACGACACGAAGAACATCGTCTTGTAACGAAATCCAGTATGATGCATCGAACAGACCCTAAAAAATCGTCAGGCTATTTCCTGGAGGTTCGAAATTATAAATATAGTAAACTTCTTATTATTGCGGCCTTGAATGGTATACGACAAAACGCTCGAGATAGCGAAAATGATATAGAACAATATCTACGCAAATTGGTACAAAAAAATAAGCACTTAAAGGCATGAACGGTATAAGTAAAATATAATGCTACGGGAGTATGTAAGACTAAATGGCATTAGAGCAAAAAGAATTTTCATAGGGAAAATATTTAAAAAATCGAATAATAAAAAAAAATAAATAAAAGTAACGCAATTAAAAATACAAGTGAATTGAAAACAAAGTAAATACACCAAATTTAAAAAATTTAAAATAAAACAAATGTGTACAGGTTACAATTTAAAATACAAAGTTAAGAAAACAAAATAAAATAAGTGTGTATGAGCTAGATTAGCAGTACAATTTAAAACACAAATTTATCAGATCTAAGAAAATAAAATAAGTGTACGCAAAAATAAAATTACAGCTTTTGGCAAAATATATACAATATAATAATGAAATTCAAAGTGCGTAATATAAAATACTAGTTAGAACTAAAATGCAATTTTTTGTAAACACTTAGCTCGATTATTTAAAAAGTGTTTTAAAAGATTAAAGTTGGCCGTCACTGGTTGAGTTTTCCTTCCCTCGGAAGAAAGAGAGAGAGAGAGAGAGAGGGGGGGGAGAGAGAGAGAGGGGGGGAGAGAGAGAGAGAGAGAGAGAGCGATAGGCGGAAGGCCGACGTTCGCCTTGGCCTGGCGCGTGATGGGAAAATCTTCCATCACAGCTGTCGCCAGGTGGACCTTATTCCTCCCTTTCTTCCGAGTGTTGTAACTTGGAGGGAAAGTGAGGTCGTTAAAGTGCCATTAAAAGCAATTTAACCTGGAAGGAAGGTTTTCCCAGCTCGGGTTTCTGTTTTTACAAACATGAGCGGGGATTTATTCCTGGCAAATTGCTTTTAACGGTTCTCAATTTAGGGAGACTAAAGGCGGACTATATCAAACTTTCAAGGAAGAAAATTAATTTTCTACCAGAAAAGACAATTTTTCAACAAACTACAACAATTTTTATCTAAATATTGAATTTTCAACTAATAAAATTAATTTTCCTTTAGAAAATACGAATTTCCATCAAAATAAAAACAACATTTTTTTGATTACATAGTTAAATTTTCAATGAAAAAATTAATTTTCTACCAGAAAACACAATTTTTTAACAAAATACAAATAATGTTAACTAAATATTTAATTTTCGGACAAGAAAATTATTATCCCTCTAGAAAAGACGTAACCTAAAAAATAAATTCTCCGCTAAAAGGATAAATATTTAACTGGAATACTTTAATTTTTAACTTTCAAAGAGAAAGATAATTTTCGAATAAAATTGTAACTGTTGAATTTTCAGTTGAAGAGATTAATTTTCAACAAAAATAATGAATTTTCAAATAATAAAAAAATATAATAAATAAAAAATAAAATTTTCAACCATAAAGATTAATTTTCTATGAAAAAGACGAATTTTCCACAGAGTACATAAATTTTCAAATGAATAGTTTAATTTGTAAACGCAAAATATAAATTTTCAACCAAATAGTTGAAATTTCATCAGAAAAAAAGATACATTTTCTATTTAAGATCAAACAGAAATCTAATTTCTTATGAAAAAATTAAAATTAAAAAGAGGGAGAAAATTTTTAGAATAGTTCAATTTCAGGATACAAAAATTTATTTTCCACAAAGAAGTTACATTTTCAATCAGAGACGAATTGTCAATTAAAATGCTGAAACTTCAATTAAAAAATTAATTTTTAATACAGGAGTTTAACTTTTAACGAAATAGTTGAATTTTAAAATAATTCTTTATTTTAAATATAAGAATCGCGAATTACAATTATTTAAGATTATAAGAAAATTTCCAAAATAGGACAAGTTCAAAACGTTAAAAATGAAATATTTTTCAAATGCAATTTGGATAATTCAGTTATTTAGAATTCAAAGGAATTAAAACTATATTATCAATTTTATTAGAAAGCTGTTGAAATTTTATAATTTCTAACTCAAAACGTTTGAAATTGAACAATCTTATTTTGAATTAAAGAATCTCGAATCTGAATAATTTAAGATTCAAATTTCGAAAATAGGACAAGTTAAAAACGATAAAAATGTAATATTTTTAGATTAGATATTGATAAAAATTTAATTATTTTTTAAATGTTTTTTGGTTTAATTTATCTGTTTTAAGAAAAATTTTATCATTCTGGGATCAAAATACAAATTTTTGGTTGAAAATTCAACTTTTTGGTGAAAAAATCAACAATTTTGTTACGAATTTATCATTTTTTGTTGAAAATTCTACTATGTAAATATATATTTGGGTGTTGAAAAAAGATCTGAAATATTTTCTGGATAAAAATTCTAATATTTTTTTAACTCTTGTTTTTTTTTTATTTAATTAAAAATCCATCTGTTTTAAGAAAAGTGTAATCTTTTTGGATAAAAATGTAACTAGGGGACAGAGAATTCAACTATTTTGTTAAAAATTCATCAATTTTGTTTTAACAAATTCGTCTTTTTGAATTGAAATTTCATTTTTTCAATTTTTTGAAAATTTATCTTTTTTATTTAAAACATCATCTGTTTAAGAAGAAATTTTATTTTTTAAAATGAAAAAACAACTTTTTGTTTAAAAATTATTCTTCTTTGGTTCAACATCCAACTAATAAATTTACTTTTTTTGCTTAATATTTATATTTTTAATTGAAAAATCATCTCTGCGATCCAAAATTTATTTATTTTGTTGAAAATTAATTTTTTTAATTGAAAATTTAACTACTTGGGTAAAAGTTAAACTAAATTATTAACAAATTATATTTTTGATTAATGACTTATGTCTTCGTTTACAAATTTAACTGTTTACTGAAAAAATATATTTTTAAAATTATCTTTAAACAGAAAATATAACATAACAACTTTTTTTAAATTGATCTTTTTTAATTGGAAATTCGGCTTTTTTAGTACAAAAAAAATGGTTTGAAAATTCTACTATTTTCTAAAAAATTTAACTATTTCGTAGAAAATTTACTTTTTGTATCAATTTTATATTTTGTTTTTGAAAAATGAACTGCAATATTTTCTGGATGAAAGTCCCATTTTAAAAAATTGGTGATTTTTTTACAAATTCATCTGTTTTAGTACAAAATTAAATCTTTTTTTAATAAAAATGCAATTATTTGGCAGAGATTTAAAATATTTTGTTAAAAATTCAACCGTTTTGTTTTAAAAAATTCGTCTTTTTGAATTAAAAGTTATTTTTTTTTCGTAGAAAATTATTTCCTGTTCAAAAATTCGATTTTGATCGTGAAAATTCGACTGAAATATTTTTCAACCGAAAATTCAACTATTTTTTCGAAAATCTATCTTTTTGCTTTAAAACTTTAATTTTTTTAGAAAAAAATTTCTTTTTAATGTAAAAGCAACTTTTTGGTTAAAAAATCATTCTTTTTTGCTTGCTAAATATTTATAGTTTTATTTGAAACTAAATTGTTAAAAATTTATAATTTTAGTTGAAGGCTTATTTCTTTTTGTTTCTTTAAATTTAAATTTTAAATTTCACACTTTTGTTTCTTTAAAATTCATTTTTCAGCAGAAAATGTAAGTTTTCCATTTTTTAAAGATTGATCCTCTTCATTTGAAAATTCGCCTTTTTTGGTAAAAAAAATAATTTTTTTTAGTTTGAAAATTCATATTTTGTTCGTGAAAATTCGTCTGAAATCTTTTTCAACATAAAATTCACTAATTTTTGAAAATTTATCTTTTTGATTTAAAACTTTATCTGTTTTTGAAGAAATTTATATTGTTTTTAATGAAAAAGCAACTTTTTGGTTAAAAATCATTTATTTTTGCTTGAATATTCAACTAATTTTTTTTACAGATTTGGTAAAATCACTTTTTAAGAAAATTAATTTTTTTTTGTTAAATATTTATATTTTTATTTAAAAATTCATCGCTTTGGATACAAGTTTAATTATTTTCTTGAAAATTAATCTTTTTTAATTGAAAATATAACTACTTGGGTAAAAGTTCAACTAAAATGTTCAAATTTTATATTTTTGAATTATGACTTATGTCTTCGTTTAAAAATTTAACTGGTTAGTGAAAAATATATTTTTTAATTCATCCTTTAAAAGAAAATGTAACTTTTCAATTTTTGGAGATTGATTTTTTTAAATTGAAAATTCGGCTTTTTTAGTGAAAAAAAATTTTTAGCTTAAAAATTATACTATTTTCTTGAAAATTTACTTTTTGTTTAAAATTTATATTTTGGTGTTGAAAAATGAACAGAGATCTTATCTGGATGAAAGTTTCATTTTAAAAATATGTGAATTTTTATTTCAAAATCATCTGTTTTAGTACAAAACTTTATCTTTTTTGGATAAAAATGCAACTAATTGGCAGAGAATTAAACATTTTTTTATTTAAATTTATTCTTTTTGGTTGAAAAAATTCATCTTTATGAATTAAAAGTTTTTTTTTCTTAGAAAATTATTTCCTGCTTAAAAATTCGATTTTGATCGTGAAAACTCAACTGAAATCTTTTTCGACCGAAAATTCAACTATTTTTTTGAAAATTTATCTTTTTGATTAAAAATTTCTTCAGTATTAGAAGAAATTAATTTTTTTTAACTGAAAATTCGGCTTTTTTGTTAAAAGAAAATTAGTTTGAAAATTTTACTATTATCTTGAAAATTTAACTATATCGTAGAAAATGTACTTTTTGTTTAAAATTTATATTTTGGTGTTGAAAAATGAACTGCAATATTTCCTAGATGAAATTACCATTTAAAAAATTGATGATTTTTTTATTACAAATTCATCTGTTTTAGTACAAAATGTAATATTTTTTCAATAAAAATGCCCCTATTATTTCTTGTGTAGAAATTCATAATTTGATAGTGAAAATTCGACGGAAATATTTTTCAACAGAAAATTCAACTATTTTTTTTTAATTTACCTTTTTAATTTAAAACTTAAATTGTTTTAGAAAAAATTAATTTTTTTACATGAAGAAGTAACTTTTTGGTTAAAAATAATTTTTTTTTTGCTTGAATATTCCACCGATATTTTTGGACAGATTTGGTTGAATCACTTTGTTAAGAAAATCACTTTTTTTCTTAAATATTTATATTTTTATTTGAAAATTCATCTGTTTGGATGAAAGTTTAATTATTTTCTTTAAAATTAAGTTTTTTTAATTGAAAATGCAACTACTTGGGTAAAAGTTAAACTTAACTGTTACAACTTTGTATTTTTGTTTAATGACTTGTCATCGTTTAAAAATGTAACTGTTAAGTGAAAAAATATTTTTTAATTTATCTTTTAACAGAAAATGTAACTTTTCAATTTTTTAAAGATTGATATTTTTAATTGAAAATTCGGCTTTTTTATTAAAGAAAAAATTCATTTGAAAATTCTAATAATTTCTTAAAGCTTTAACTATTTCGTAGAAAATTTAATTTTTGTTTAAAATTTATATTTTGGTGTTGAAAATTGAACTATGATATTTACTGGACGAAAGTTCCATTTAAAAAAAAATGTGATTTTTTAATACAAATTCGTATGTATTAGTACAAAATTTTATCTTTTTTGGATAAAAATGCAACTATTTTGTAGAGAAACTTATTTTTTGTTTGTTGAAAAATTCAATTTTTATCTTGAACAGTCAACTAGAATATTTTTTGGATGAAAACTTAAATTTTTGTGTAATTAAAAATTCGTCTGTTTTAAGAAAAATGACATATTTTTTTTAAAAAATGCAACTATTTGGATTACAAATTCATTTTTTTCTCAGAAAATTATTCCTTGTTTAAAAATTCGAGTTTGATCGTGAAAACTCGACTGACATCTTTTTCAAATTCTTTTTTTATGGAAAAGCAAATTTTTTGGCTAAAAATCATTCTTCTTTGCTTGAATATTCAACTAATAAATTTACTTTTTTTGCGAAATATTTATATTTTTAGTTGAAAAATCATCTCTTCGGTTGAAAGTTTATTTGTTTGATTCAAAATTAATTTTTTTAATTAAAAATTCAACTACTTGGGTAAAAGTAAAACTAAATTGTTGAAAAATTTATATTTTTGATTTAAAACTTATGCCTTTGTTCAAAAATTTAACTGTTTATTGGAAAATATTTTTTAATTCATTTTTTAACAGAAAATGAAACTTTTCCATTTTTTTAAATTGATCTTTTTAGTTGAAAATCCGCCTTTTTGGGTCAATGAAAATTTTTTAGTTTGAAAATTCATTTTTTTGGTTCAAAATCATTCTTCTTTTCTTAAATATTCAAAAAAAATTTTGACAGATTTGGTTGAATCAATTTTTTTGTTAAAGATTTATTGACCTCTTTGATTGAAATTTTAGTTATTTTCTTGGAAATTAATCTTTTTTAATGTTAACTGTTTAGTGGGAAATCCTTTTTTTATTTTAAAATGATTTCAGTTGAAAATTCGCCTTTTTTGGTAAAAAAAAAATAATTTTTTTAGTTTGAACATTAATTAATTTGGGTAAAAAGGCTTTAGTTTCGTTAAAAAGTAATTTTTTGCTAAAGTCATGTTATTTTGTTAAAAATTCTGCTACTTTCTTCAAAGTTGAACTGTTTCGTAGAAAATTTATTTTTTGTTTAAAATTAAAATTTTGGTGTTGACAAATAAACTGAAATTTCATCAGTTGTTTTAGCACAAAATATAATCATTTTTGTATAAAACTGTAACTATTTTGTAGAGAATTCAACTATCTTTTTAAAAATCCGTCTTTTTTTATTGAAATTCTTTTTTTTCGTAGAAAATTATTTCTTGTGTAGAAATTCATAATTTGATCGCGAAAATTCGACTGAAATATTTTTCAACCGAAAATTCAACTATTTTTTTGAAAATTTATCTTTTGGATTTAAAACTTTATCTGTTTTAAAAGAAATTTATTTTTTTGTAATGAAAAAACAGCTTTTAGGTT
Organism: Druon quercuslanigerum; assembly: GCA_010014905.2. Classification (NCBI taxonomy): domain Eukaryota; kingdom Metazoa; phylum Arthropoda; class Insecta; order Hymenoptera; family Cynipidae; genus Druon; species Druon quercuslanigerum. The sequence continues at coordinate 1,761 of JAAAKG020157238.1, read as the reverse complement.
AATACTCATTCTTCTTTGCTTGAATATTCAATTAATAAATTTACTTTTTTTGCTAAAGATTTATATTCTTAGTTGAAAATATATATATTTGTTTGAAAGTTTAATTATTTTGCTAAAAATTAATTCTTTCAATTGAAAATTTAACTACTTGGGTATTGAAATATTTTTTAACAGAAAATTCAACTATTTTTTTTTAAATTTGTCTTTTTGATTTAAAACTTGAATTGTTTTAGGGGGAAAAAATTTTTAATGAAAAAGCAACTTTTCGGTTAAAAATCATTCTTTTTTGTAACTTTTTAACTAATTTTTTTGACAGATTTTGTTGAATCACTTTGTTAAGAAACTCACTTTTTTTGTTGAATATTTATATTTTTATTTGAAAATTCATCTCTCTGGACGAAACTTTAATTATTTTTTCGAATATTAATCTTTTAAATTTAAAGTTCAACTTCTTGGGTAAAAGTAAACTAAATTGTAAAAAATTTGTATTTTTGATTGAAAAATTGAACTGTTTATTGGAAAATATATATTTTTTAAATTCTTTTTTTAACAGAAAATCTAACTTTTCCATTTTTTAAGATTTTTGGTTAAATACTCTACTCTTTTCTCGAAAATTAAACTATTTCGTAGAAGATTTACTTTTTGTTTGAAATTTATATTTTGGTGATGAAAACTGAACTGAAATCTTTTCTGGATGAAAGTTCCATTTAAAAAAAATGTATTATTTTTTATTACAAATACAAAATTTAATATTTTTGGATAAAAATCCAACTATTTGGTAGTGAATTTAACTAAATTAATAAAAATTCATCCTTTTTGGTTGAAAAAATTCGTCTTGGATTGAAAATTCATTTTTTTTCGTAGAAAATTATTTCTTGTTTATAAATCAAATTTTGATCGTGGAATTCGACTGAAATGTTCTTCAACAGAAAATTTACCTATATTTAAAAAAATATTTTTTTTTATTTAAAACTTCATCTGTTTTAGAAAAAATTTTTTTTTTCTTTTTAACGAAAATGAAATTTTTTGGTTGTTGGGCAAATTTGGTTGAATCACTTTGTTAAGAAATCACTTTTTTGTTAAATATTTATAGTTTTAGTTGAAAACTCATCTCTTTGCTTGAAATTTTAATTACTTTGTTCAAGAATTAATCTTTTTTAATTTCACTGTTTAGTCGAAAATACTTGCTCTTTGGTTTAAAATTCATATTTTAACAGAAAATATAACTTTCATTTTTATCATGATTGGTCTTTTTTATAGCAAAAAAATTCGCCTGTTTAGGTAAAAGAAATCATTTTTTTAGTTTGAAAATTCATTTTTTCGGGTAAAAATAAATTTTTTCGCGTAAAATTAATTTTTTGCTGTAAAGTCATGTTTTTTGTCTAAAAATTCAACTTTTGTAAAAAAATTTGTATTCTGTCTTAAATTAAATAAATATAAATAAATAAATAAAATGATTAAAATCAAAATAAATTAAATTTTAATTTTGATTTTTGTGAATGTAATTTCTTAAATCTTAATTGAAATATTCTGAATATAAAGTAATATTTTTTATTAAAAAAAGTATATAAGTAAATAAAATGCTGTGAATTTTTTTTATTAATTTATATGAGGCCATTTTTAAATTTTTTCATTGTTATATTATTGTTTTTTAGAGTTAAATAAAATTAAAAATTAAATAAATTAAAATAAATCTAATTTAATTAAATTATTCAATTGAAAATAAATTAAATTAAAATTAAATTATTCTTAATGTAATTT
>JAAAKG020157237.1:0-91749 GCA_010014905.2 Druon quercuslanigerum | reverse complement strand
CCGCCTAATACTTGAATTATAATGGTTGAATCTTTGTGAGATGATAGTCAATATAATATTGAAACGAAAAAAAACGGCCAGCTTGCCGAAAAACGGTTTTGCATCTACAGGGAAAGACACACCCCCAAATTTTCCATTTCTGGAGTAAGAAAATCGGTAATTTTTTTTGGAAAATCGAATTTTAACAAGTGCCACCGGCCACTTCAAAATCTTATTTAATTAACATGGGGCAATTTGGAATTTTTGAAAAATTGAACTAATATTCCAGGGTTTCATCGAAACGTGCCATAATTTTTAGGGATTAAAGAAAAATGGCTACGAAATAAAACCATACTAATGACTTTTATTTCTAACTCACCCTAAGCCTCCCCGCTGCGCCCCAAATATGACTCAAAAATAAAAAAACTACATTTTTACGTAATATTGTTTCTTTTTAGAAAGCCGTCGTCTTTTTCAGACAAATAATTACCAGTGGGCAATTTAAATATTTTGCATGACTTTTTAAACAATTGCCAATTGTTTAAACCAATGCAAATTATTTTAAAAATTATTTATTCCCAAAAAATTAAAACATTAATAGTATTTTCTTATCTACATGTAATTGTTTGTGATGGCTTGGAGTATTACATTTTTCAAAAAACATTATGTAATTATATAATTTATTATTTATTGTTTATTTTCAAAATTTCTAAAATTAGAAATATTGAAAATAAATCATTGTTTAAATGATTTACATTTGTTTAACAAAATTTAAATTGTTTAAAAAGTCATGGGAAATATTAAAATTGTTCGTTAGTAATTATTTGCATGAAAAGGAAGACAGAAATTTCTAAAAAGTAACAATAATGTTTATTTTTTATTTTTGGGTTATATTGGGGCCGCTGCGGGGAGGGTGAGGGGGGTTGGAAATGAAAGTTATTAGCATTGTTCTATTATATAGACACGAATTTCGAAAAAAAACTAAGGATTTTTTTACTCTGGAAATTTGGAGCGTCATACATTTCGATCGGACAAAGAAGCATTTTTGCATTGCAATTAAAAATGTGATTAATGTAATTTAGCATTTTTTTGTTTCTTATATTCTGTCTTAGAAAGTTCAAATATATTTAATTTGTTATACATATTATGTATATTTTTATATTAAACCTATAAATACTTTAATTTTTTTACGAAAATGATAGATTTGTTAATTTCTTAATTTGATTATTTTTTTAATCACAAATCAAAATATATAGATACAAATATGAAATTTAAACGCGTAAAGACATATTAAAAATATTTAAACGTACGAATCGCGCGATGCGCCAACGAGCACCCAATATTATGTAGAATAACTTTGTTAGCTGATGGGTTTTCCACCCACGTACAACCAGTTGACGATTATTTTTATGAAGAGTAGAATCATAAAAATTATCACCTGACAAAGTGCTAAGCGTTAAAAAATCATTGAATTAATTTTTTACATGTTTTCATGACCAGCTGATGGGTTTTCCGCCTAAATAGAGCCAGCTGACAGTTTTTTTCCGTTTAAGTAATATATTAACTGTCATCTCCTATCTGAAGCATTCCCAGAGTATTAGGCGGAAGGAAATTAGTAGCAAAAAATTGTCGCTGGCTCCCGGACTATAATAGGAGATGATGTCATCAAACACAAAGTAACTAAAATTTAAGTTCCAAGTTACTGAAAAAATCTTAGCTATGTTACAAATTAATTTTTTAAAATCAAGGAAGTTACCCAAAGAGTTACAAATTCCGCAACTTTTCAGTAACTTAGTTCCCTGTAACCCAACTCTCGTAAGGGGGACCCCTTATGAGCATGTCCAATTTGAAATTAATTCGGCCTTTAATAATTTATTGTTTATATTCATTCGTCAGGTAATTGAAAATCTTACCCGACATTGAGCCTAGTTAAATGTCGTAGTTGAGCACAAATTTCAGCAACAACTTTCCAGGAACTTATTAAGTTTCTTGAGAGGTCAAGTTCTGTTATGTTAGGGCAGAGTTTTAATAACTCTCCAAAGCTGCCAGCATCTCCAACACATTGTTCTCGCAGGCAAACTATTCTTAATTGTTCGAAATTACTCTGCTTTTTATTAACTTTTGAGAAGCCCACCATTTCCATAAAAGGGGCATTCATTTCCTTTTGCAAACTGGATAAATTATCCCTATCGATACCAGCCAAGTCATCGTGAACCAAACCATACTTGGTTTTAATAGCTTCTGGACACGATATTCCGAATTTTACTTTTCCTGGCCGTACAAACGATCCAGAATTCGGGTGCCTGTTTTTAAAATACATAAATCAATTTCATCTCTAATTCAATTTTTGTATCGAAACTGCAATAATTATTCTGCATAAATTGTACATTTTATTTACCATGTTTTAAAATATGATACTCCTTCGTGTGAGCCATCGTGCTTTCCACGAGATGAATCATCCCAATCAATACCAAACCATTGTCCTTTTGTATTACCCACTGGTCCAACATATTTTAATACACCAGCATGTCCCTCACATTCGACTCGGCAACCAATTTCATAATTTTTATCCTCTACCATCCTTTAAATAGAGGAAATAAATAATCATTATCAGTATGAACAACACGGTTTGAAACTGGACATCAGTTATAATAAATCAAAGAGTTGTACATGAAAGCTCAAATTTTTACTTTACACAGAATAATCATTCATAACTGAGAATGTGCTCGAAAATAAGTTTATTGATCAAAACAAAATATTGTACTTGACGTTTAAACTTTACTCAGTAAAGAAAAAAGAATGAGGTCCTTTGAAATTTAAACCTACTTTTCGCTTCAAATCAAGAGAGAATTTCAAGTGCACATAAATCGTGATTTTAGAAAAGTCACTGAACTAAATCCTTGTCGATTCTTTTTATTCTTCTATCTTTAAAGAATGTCGGTGAAATATTTTTTATAAAAAGTTTGAATCTCACTAACCTAACCTCAACAAGTTAACGGTGCCGTCTACGAAGTCAAAGTGGAGCGAATATTATGCATAAAGTTGATTGCACCTTTTAATTAATTTAAAAAAGTGTCAATTTCGTTCTGTGTCGCGTTAAAAATTAATTAATTTCAACATGCTGTGTTATAAACTCATAAATAATAGATTGACAGTTCAGCTGAGATGCCAAATTTTTTTTCTAAGATATTCCTACTTTTCGTGCTGTGACAACAGCGCCTCTTGCGAGAAGTTTGAATAATAAATTGACCCGGGAAAATATTTAAAATTCCTTTGAAATAGATAATCTTAGGAATCCTTGCTTGGAGGGTGTGGGAGTGGAGGGGGCCAAACGCATTTGTTCTGTAAGTTTCCCCTTTCTAATAATTCTCTTGATGGTAATTAAATTTTGAAGTGTTTTGAAAATTTTATGAATCACCTCAAATTTTTTTTATCATGTGGGAATTTTTTGAGTTTTTTTTTTTTAATTTCATTTATATTGCACATAATCTCTTAAAATATATTAATATTTAAATCTTATAAAGCCCGTTACAATTCTTGGAAATCTCTTAAAATCTTTCATATTGTTTGGGAATCATTTCAAATTCTGTTAAATCTTTTGAAATGTTTCCAAATCTATTACTTTGAAATATTTTAAAATCTCTTAAAATCCTTTCAAATACCGTGAAATCATCGAAACGTCTTTAAATCTTAAATATAATATAACACGAAATCCTTTAAAATGCTTTGAAATTCCGTGACTTATTTTGATATCTCTAAAAAACGCTTAAATCCCTTTAAAAACTAAAAACCTTTGAAGTCGTCGAAACCTCTTTAAGTCTCTAAAAATCGTTGTAATCATAAAAATCGCTTATAATCCTATTCAATTCCTAGACATCCTTTAAAATTTCTAAGAATCAGTTAACGTCTCTGAAATTTCGTGAAATATTTGAAAATCTTACGGAAACTCTCGAAACCCCTTTAAAATTGATTAAAATTGGTAAATTATCCCAATAAAATTTTTAATTTCGATACTAATGAGAAAAGTTAAATACTTTTAATAATTTTGAAAATTATTAATTTTAGATGTTAATTTTGTTTGTCTACTGGTCTATATAAATATAATTAAAATATTGATAAATCTTAAGATTGTGAAAAAAATGTCTCTATCTCCGCTGGGAATTAAATATTCCCTGGTCAATAAACCTAAGATCAACAATTAAAATTTTGAAAATGTTTGGAAAATTAAAAAAAATATTTTTCTGATTGATTAGGAAATTTCATTTACGTTCTTCACAAGATATCAAATATATTTAGAAATCATCTCAGTTAAATTTTTCGATTAGACAAAAACTCAAGAAGTTAGAGCTTTTTCAAAATTTGAAGAAAAAAATTTGTATGAATTTTAGAAATTTTGGTCCGATTTTCTGTTACACAGAAAAGGGACTTAAAAACTATCCTGATAAGATTTTAAAATGAAATAAAAATTTAAAAAGTTATGTTTTTCAAAATTTTGAAAATTTACAAAAAAAGGAAAAAAATTTTAATTGGTTAAAAAATATCAATCCAAATTTCTACTAGATATAAAATATATGTATATTAAAACTATTCTAATGCAATTTCTTAATTGGACAAAAGTTTGAAAAGTTGGATCATTTTCAAAAATATGCAATTGTTTCTGTTAAGAGATCCGTAACTTTAAAGCGCTGTTTTTAGTAGATTTTAACAAAATTAAAAAAATCTCGATGAAGTTTTTTAATTGGATACAAATTACCGAGCACATTAAATGTAATTTCGAGGTATAATCGTAAAAATACAATTAAAATCCTTTAACGTTCTTTTAAATCTGTCAACATCGTTTAGAATCCCTGAATTTCTGCGAAATATTTCGAAATTTTAGAAGATCTCTTGAAATTCTTGAAATATCATTAAAATAAATTAAAAACTTTAAAATTCGTGGGAATTTCTTGAAATGTACTAAATTTTAAATTTTTTGAAATCGTCTAAAGTTTAATTTTATGGAATTGTTTATGGTATAATTTTTAAAATCCCTTAAAAATCCTTTGAAATTCGTGTAAAACCCTTTAAAATCGTCGAAACCCTTTTAAATCTCTTAAGATCCTCGAAATCTTTCAAATCCCTTAAAATCATTTTCAATTCGTAGAAATTTCTTTAAATGTTTAAAAATCGGTTATTATTCTTTAAATTCCGTTAAATATTTCGAAATCTTACGAGATCTTTTTAAACTAATTAAAATCTTTGGAATTCATGGGAATGTTTCCGAATCTCTTGAAACTCTATTTGCAATAGATTCTCGAATATATTAAAATATTTTTTAGAGCCATTAAAATTCTTCGAAACACCTTTAAATCCTTTATATTATTTGAAATTTTTATTTGAAATTCTGTTAAACATTTGGAAATCTTACCAAACCTATTACTTTGAAAGCTTTCGAAATTCCTGAAAATACTTGAAATTTCATTGTATGGGATTTTGAAGATTAATCTTCAACATCCCATAACAATCCCTTAAAAGCCATGTTAAATCCTTTAAAGTCATCTTTTGAAATCTGCCCAATTGCTTAAACCCCCCAAAATTCTTCAACATCTCAAGAAATCCAGCAAAATCTCTAAATCTAATTAAATTCCTTACAGTTTCTTAAAATCTTGTAAATTCCCTTGAACATTTCTTCAAACTCTTGGCATCGTTTTAAACAATTTGAAATATGTTAATCCTTTTAAATTCCTTGAGATTCATGAAATCCTTAAAAAAATATGGGAATCTCAATAAATTCCGCAAAAAAATTGAAAATTTGTAAATATTGTCTAGTCCGTTAAATCCTTACAATAGGGGGTCTAAAATTGCATCATTATCTGTTGCAATATGTTATTTTTGTTTTGACAGAGTTGAAAAAAATCATTCTTGAGTAAATGAAAAATAAATATTTGTATTTTATTTGTTCAATAATATTGTATGTTCATAATACATATACTATACAGAGAATACATTATACAATAATAGAATGTACAATTCCTACAAAATAGCGAGGCCTAGATTTAAATCTCGCATCAAATAGGAAATCGCTTGAAAAGTTGCAATCATAATATTAAATACGCACATGACTATGCCTGCTGACAATAATTCCGAATAGCCTAATCAAAAAATTCCAAAATAATTTCATCGAAAGTAAAAGCGACTATACATCACATCTACGACCTGAGCATCGTTGTACAATCACTTGCTTCTCAAGTTCATTAAATACCCGTGAATGTAAAATCTCCCTGCAAAAGTGCAATACCAAACAGAGACCAAACTGGAATCTGATATTCGTCAGTTCAAAGTTATTTACACTTAAACTCTTTACATATTTGTACGTTTTATTACGTTGTCTTTTTTCTTGTTTCGATTCCAACTATTATCACCATTCGTCTACTGGAATACAATTTTCACTCAGTACTTTTCACCAAAAATGCGGAAAAACATGATGAATTTTCTACACGAATTTTCAACTGATTGAGAACACATTAAAATAAAGGGTGAGTAATCGTGTAATAAAAAAAAGTTCCCTGATTCACCCGGTTAAAGAATACTTTCGAAACTTTTCTAACTAACTATAGAAAATTTTTTGCAAGTCTACCAATTACTTTAGCAGAAAAGTTTCTTCATTTAGTAAGAGATGGAGAAACTCAGAGAAAATACTGTATATATTTATTTTGTAAATGAAATTCAGCTGCTTGTGTAAGTTTGTATTTCTATAAGAGCTTGAAGCTCACTTTGGTGTTAAAAAAAGAGGACCTGAATACGTATTTACTTTGTAAATTGTTAAAAATTATTCTTTCATTTCCTAATAAGTATGGTTGTCTGTTCTAGGCTAATTGTAGTCGACGCAATGCACTGTTGTGAGCTATTTAGAAGAGATGTGGCTAGTGCTGTGTGCTTTTTCAGATTGAAAGAATCAAGTTAATGATTCAGAATAATGCCCCCCATGTTTGACGAACTCAATATTTCGATCCAGTAACCGTCGGGATCTTTAATAAAGGCGATTCCTCTCATTTTACCATCGTTGGGTTTCTTTACGAATTCTACCTCCATCTTTTCAAATCTCTCGCAAGCTTTATCTACGTCAGGTACTGTTATTCCAATGTGTCCTACAGAAAAAAAAGAATAAGTTAGATTTTCAAAACAAAATTTTCAACATTTTTTAAAGGCACATAAGTAATTTAAAGTTACGCACCGAACCCTCTAGGCTCCGAGTTGCCGTTATGGTAATTCATGTCAGGATCTGTTTCAGTTCCCCAGTTGCTGGAAAATAATGTATAGAAACTCGAGTTGAAAAATATGCATTTTAAATTCTTTTAAGATCGAAATGAAGTCTACTTTCTTATTATTCATTTTATGCACCGAAATCAGAACACAAAGAAGCGCAGAAAATAAAATTAGATTTCCAATTACCTCCTTGTCGGCTCATAGAGGCCAATATAATAATCAAGAATGTAAAAAATCACACATTTCTAAAGGTTTCTAATTTAAAACAAAACTTAAGGAATATTTTTTAAAAATCTTTGAATAAACTGAGTTAAATATTTATGTATAAATTGGGCTTAGTGTCTCTAATAAAAATACTTTCAGAATCGAAATGAAATCCACCTTCAAACTACCTTCTTTCTGGCTCATTGGAGACAATTTAGAACAAAAAAAGGATCAACGTTGTACAATTTTTGATTAATTAAACACTGCTTACTGAGTCAGTTCAATGGTAGCTTTTCTACTGAAGGTCCATTCAATGCTTTCTCTTCTATCGTTTGGTATATCCGACGCATTTTCATATCCCAGGAAGTACAGAGAAAATTTCATTTCGGGAAAATCCAGTTTTTGTAAAAGTCTCATTCCCAGGACTTCAGTATAAAATGGTAAAGATTTCCGAGGATCTTTTATTCGATACATAGTTTGCTGCATGATGTAATCTGCAGTTGCAGGATCTGGCTCCTTGCAAAGCTCACGAGCTTCACTGTTTGTCAAGCCTGAAGGTTCTCCCATCTAAAAAGGATTTAAAAACTCGATTATTTTTACCGGTCACGGATTCACAATGGAAAGAAATTGCGTAAAGCAAAATATCCAGTTTTGGTTAAGAACTCATCCATTTTTGTTTACAATTCTAATTGTTTGGTTCAAAACTGAATTATTGTATTGCAAACTCATTCATTTTCTTAAAACGACATATTTCTTGATTGAAAATTCAACTTTTTGATGAAAATCGTCTTTTTGGCTTGAAAATTCCACAATTTGATAGACAATTTTTTTTCTTTCATGAATACAAAATTTCTTCGTTGTTGAACATTGAGCTTTTGAGTTTGAAAATTCAAATCTTTGTGTAGAAATTTAAAGCTTTTTGGTTTTTGGTTAAAGGTGCAACTGTCCACTTGAAAATCAATCTGTTTCGATTGTGAATTAACTTTTTGTTGCAAATTGAACTGTTTGATTGAAAATTAGTTTTTTCTTTTGTTTTGTTAGAATATCAATTTTGAATTAAAAATGCAACTTTTTGGTTGAAAATTAATCTATTTTGTTTGATAATTCACATATTTTATTGAAAATTCAACTGTTCTTTTATTTTAAATTACAATAGTGTTGTTAAAATATGAACTATATTATATTTTTCGTTGAAAGATCATAATTTGATGTGAGGAATTAAAATTTGTTGTTAAAAGTTAAATTACTTTCGCAAAAGTTCTTTTTTTTAAGTTTCACAATTTAAATTGAAAATTCGTTTTTTTGTTGTTGTTGAAAATTAACTTCTTTAACTAAAAATTCACATTATTGGGTTTAAAATTTAACTCTTTTGTAGAAAAGTCGTTTTTTTGGTTTGAAAATTCAACTATTTGACACAAAATTAAACTGTTTTGTCGAAAATTCGTTTTTTTTTAAATTGAAAACTAAGTCTCTGAAATGAAGATTGAACCAATCCCTTATAAAAATACAAATTTAATTACTCCACTGAACTTTCTCAGTTGAAAAATTCAACTAGCAAGTTAATAATTTTTAGAAACGAAAAAAAATAAATTGAAGATTAATAAAATAAAATTTGGACTAGCATCACATCCACTTTTCAAACTATTTAATTGAAAAATTAGTCTTCTTGGTCGAAAATGAAGTATTTCTGGTAGAAAATAAACTTATTGGTTAAAAATACATTTTTCTTTAAAATGTATGCTTTTTGTTTTAAATTATTTTCTTTTTAATTATCCCGCATATTTTGAATTGTTGAGAAGGCGGACATATTATTTTAAGCCAATTAGTGAAGAAATTCAAAAATATTTTTAAAGAAAATTAAAAAATAGAGGAGTTAGTGGAGAATTGTGAGACAATTGTACTTAAAAAATCCTTTTTTTTTTTTGTTGAAAATTAATTTTTTAACTGAAAAAGCACATTCCTTGGCTTTCAATTTAACAGCCTTACGGAAAATTCGCTTTATTTTTAAAATAAGTCTCTTAAGGACATGTGGGCATTCTAAAAATGAAAATTTAACTACTCCATTGTTTTCTTTGTGTTTTTAAGAATTTCAAATATTAAGTTAAAAAATGTGAGAAAAAAGGATTAACTAAAAATAATCTAATGTTGAGACCATTTAGTTAAAAAATTATGTAACTTATTAAAAATCGTCTTTTTTGGTAAAAATTTATTCTTCTTGGTCGAAATAGCAACTATTTGGTTAAAAATATATGTATTTTCTTGGAAATTCGTGTTTTTTATTATTGAAATTTAATTTCTTAAACTGAAAATTCGAATTATTTGGTTTAAAATTAAATGTTTTAAATTATGTCTTGCATAAAATTCTTTTTTTTATAGAAAATTAAGTTTCTTGAATAGAAATTTAACTGCTCCATTTAGCTTTTTTAATTAAGATTCAATTATCAGTTTAAAAATTTGTGGGAACGAAAAATTAATCAAAGAAAATTTGCTTTAACATTAAATCCACTGATGAAATTATTTAGTCAAAAAATATTGTCATTTATTGAAAATTAAACTATTTGGTTAAAAAAGTATATCTTTTTTTGAAAACTTATCTATTCCGGCAAAAAATCAACTTTTTTCATTCGTGTATTAGCAAAGGTCAAATATACTTATCAAGGAAATGTAAAGAAATAATGGCATTAGCGGACTATGGTGAGAAAATAATGTTTTATTTCTATTTTTTCCCAGCTAGTGTTAAATAATGTTCATTTTTCTCGTTAGGATTCTACAATTTTAGTTGACAAATCATTTTTTTTGTTATTGAAAATAAATTTATTTAACTAAAAATTCACATTATTCAATTCAAAATTAAACTGTTTTGTAGATTTTTTTTAATGTCTTTTATATCAAACATTGACTCCTCAATTTTAAAAATAAAATTAAACTACTTAACTTATCTTTTGTTAGTTTAAAAATTCAACTATTAAGTTAAAAATTTGTAGGCACAACCAAAATTCAAACTAAAAATTAATTAAATAATGTATAAATGATGTTAGTTTTGTTGATCAGGGTTGAAAATTATTCCAATGATGTAGAGTTTTTGATCAGTAAATCAAAAACTCTACATCATTTGAATTAATTAAATAATATTTGAACTATAACATCACATCCACTGCTGAAACTATTTAGTTCAAAAATTATTTAATTTATGTATAAGTTTATCTTTTTGGTTGGAAATTAAATAATTTTTTTATTTTTATGTATTCTGTTTTAAATTATAATTTAATTTTTAAGTTCCCCATATATTGTGATTCGTTGAGATAACGGACATATTATTTTAGCCCATTGGCAAAAAGGTTTAAAAATATTTTTCAAAGAAGTAAAGAAATAGTATAGCATATTAGCGAACAATTTTAAGAAAATAGTGATTTTAATGTCATTTTTTGGAAATAGATCAAAATAATGTTAATGTTAATAATAATATAATAGAATAATAATAAATAATAATGTTAATAATGCTTTTGAGTCAAGTGTTTTTTGCTATTATTAAAAACCATTTGCTTCCAATATGAATCATCTTGTACATGTCTGTAGTTATAACAATTTATGACTTGCAATTAGATAGTAGCACACAGTAAACTAAAACTTTAAAACAAATTTTACAAATAGTTAATGACTATAATAATATACTATTGCTCTTGAAAATTCCGAGATTATTCATGCTCAATAAAAATCGTAATTATAGTAATTACACACGCGACGACAACGATGGAAGTGTATTATTCGTATGCATACAAAGCATATACATCCACAAAAATTCCAAGCAATGCCGAATTCACATATTTAAATTAAAAATTCACAAATGCCTAATAACGTAATTCACACAACATTTAAGATAGGTAATATTATAAATTTTATAAATTTATTAAAAAACAACAATAAATTTTCTTTGAGCTGATCCCTAAGCTCCGAAGCAAAAATTATAGGTTAGCTGTAGATATTTGGGTTTTATATATAGCAAAAAGTAACTCTATTTACTGCCAAAAACCGAATTAATGAAATTAATTTGCAAATTACAAATAAAATCGTGATATTCCTACCTTGCAACGAAAAGACTGAGCGAAAGCGGACGTTAATGCGGATAAGCTACGCGGCCTCCAAATTCCGCAAGTTCCGCGATAAATATTGAAGTGGAGTATCTTCATTTTTCATTCATCGAATCAGCGACTGAATCACCGCCTCTTCACTCTTTTCGTCTGCTCGTATACCTGTGTAAATCTGTCAAAACCCTGAAAGGTGACGGGAACTGAGGCTTTTTGAAGCGAACATTTATTTAAAGAAAAATGGCTCACTGGTTCCATCGTAATTCACTAAAAGCGACCACAAATCATAAATTTGAATTAAAAATACCTAATCCGACAGACGCGACGAAAAAACTTCTGAGGTCAGTTTTATCAATTGTATACCCATGTTTGGTGATTTTTGTTTTGTGGGGCCTTATGTTGTAATCCTTTTGCGTTGTAACGAAGCCCTGAAACGCGCATAACTAAAAAAAGATTATTTTTAAATAATACTGTAAAATAATACAGCGTATATCAAACGCAATACAGAAAGAAAATAACCTCTCTTGCTCCAAAAAAAACAAGCAACAAGCATTATTCTGAAAGCATTTCTAAAAAAAAGCGGGAGAAATGTCTGAAATAAAATGTATATTTTATAATCATAATTAAACATATTCAGAATTTAGTTTTAGTCTTTTGGTAACTGAGCTTACAGTTTATATTTACATAAATCGTTGAGAATTTCAAGCAAATGTATATATATAGTTTTGGGATTTCCAGGATATCTAAAGCTTGCATAAGTTCAGTTGCGTTCTTTAAATAAATTATGTATAAGATTAAATTAAATATAAGGTTAAATTATATTATAAGATTGTATAGCTACTGAAAATTTTATTTTATTCATAAACTCTTTAATTGGCTTCAAATTTGCAGTGATTTGAAGATGTCACGAGGTCGTCTTTTGGACTTGATTCGAAATGCGAATAATACAAGCGACACAATTGACCCAGCTTTTTTGTCTTATTTGTCATTATTGTATGGTTTTATGTGGGAAGTGGAAAAAGCAGATGGAGAAGGCCAGCAGTTCGGAAGGCCAAATCCCAGTAAATTACGAAGTGTCTTTGGATTTAAATGGACCCATACATTACTGGGATCAACTACACGGTATTAGCGTATTTTAATTAATTTCTAATTAAAAAAATCTAACGTAAAATCTTTTTTGGTTAAAAGTTTATTTTTTCGTTAAAAACTACTACTATGGCTAAAACATTTTATTAAAAATTCAACTTTCTCATTAAGGAGTCATATTTTTTCGTTCAAAATTCCATTGCTTAGTTGAATGTTGAACTACGTTCTTAAAAATTAATTCTATTTACTTGAAGATTTAAGTATTTTGTTGAAAAATTGTGTTTTTCTCTAGAAAATTATATTTCTTTGTTGAAAGTTAAACTGCTTTGTTAAAAATTAATTTTATTAATTAAAGATTCATATTTTTGGTTGAATATTGAACTAATTTAGTCGCTAAATTAACTATTCAGTTGAAAAAACTTTTTTTATTGATTAAATTAAATTTAAATTTATATTTCATTTATATTTTTTGCTGCAAAATGTAACAATTTTGTTCAAAATACGTTTATTTACTAATCGTTTGTACTTAAAAATGTAACCATTTGGTTGAAAATGTATCCTTTTATAGAAAATTCTTCTTTGTTGAAAGTTCAGCTAATCTGTTAAAAATTTAGTTTTGGAAATTTATATTTGACAATCCATTTTTAATTTAAAATTGATAGTTTTTACTTGCAAAGTTCACTGTTTCGTTAAAAAAAAACTTCTTGGTTGCCAAGCTTAAGAAATTTGTAGAAAAATGGTCTTTTTCGGTTGAAAACTGATCGTTTATATTTAACAAATCAACAATTTGGTTTAAAATTGTTCTTTTTTATAGAATATTATTCTTCTGTGTTGAAAGTTCAACTAAATTTTTGGCAGTTGAAACAATATTAATTTTTCTGATCGAAAATTCGTTGTTTTTTTTTTGTTTAAAATTATTATTTTGCACTGAAAGTTTAACTATCCATTTTTAATTGAAAATTGTTGGTTTTTAGTTGGTTAAAAAAAAACTTTTTGGCTCCAAAACTTAACAGTTTTGTAGAAAAAAAAACAAATCGTCTTTTTCGGTTGAAAACTGATCGAAACTGATCGTTTATACTTAAAAATTCAACAGTTTGGTTGAAAATGTATCCTTTTATAGAAATTAATTTCTTCTGGATTGACAGTTGAACTGCTCTGTTAAAAATTAATTTTTTTATCAGAAGATATATCTTTTTTGTTTAAAATTAAATTTATTATTAAAAATTCGTTGCTTTTTTTTGCTTGTTAAAAATTAAGTTTTGGAACTTTATATTTAACTATCCATTTTTTATTTACAGTTGATAGTTTTTAGTTGCAAAGTCCACTGTTTCGTTAAAAAAAAACTTTTTGGGTGCCAAGTTTAAGAATTTTGTAGAAAAAATCCTCTTTTTTGGTTAAAAACTGATAGAAACTGATCGTTTATACTTAACAATTCAACAATTTGATTGAAAATGTATCCTTTTATAGAAAATGCTTGTTCTTTGTTGAAAGTTCAAGTACTCTGTTAAAAATTAATTTTTTTATTAGAAGATTCATCTCTTGTGTTGAAAAATAAATTTTTCATTCAAAATTCTTTGCTTTTTTTTTTTGTTAAAAATAAGTTTCGAAACTGAAAATTTAATTATCTATTTTTCATTGAAAATTGTTGGTTTGTAGTTGCAAAGTCAACTGTTTGGTTAAAAAAAAATTTTAGCTGCTAAACTTAACAATTTTATTGAAATTTCATATTTTTTAATTAAAATAATCTGTTTCTAGATATTAAATTAAATTATTTTTGGTTGGAGTATCATATATCACAATTTTCGTTAATAATTATTTTTTTTTCGTTAAAAATTAAAGTACTTTGTTCAACGTTAAACTACTTTTTAAAAATGTAATTTTATTAGTTGAAGATTGATGTCTTGTTAAAAACCTATTACTTTTCGGGTTAGAAATGAATTGTTTTAACTGTAAATTTAACAATTCTATTTTTTGTTGAAAATTTATCGTTTTACCTTAAAATTCAAACTATTTGGTTCAAAATGTGTGTTTTATGGTTAAAACTTCTCTTGTTTGGTAGAAAAGTAATCTTCTTGGTTGATAATTAAAGTACTTGGTTGAAAGTGATGCTACTTTGTTAAAAATTGGTTGTTTTTTGGTTGATGAAAATTAATTTTTTGAACTGAAAACTAAAGTGTTCATTTTTTATTTGAAATTGATAGTTTTTAGTCGCAAAATGAACAAGTTGGTTAAAAAAAATTGTTCTGAAAAATCATAGTTTTTTGTTGAAAATTTATATTTTGTTTTGAAAATTCAGTTTTTAAAGTAAAAATTTAAAAATTCCATTTTAGTTTACAAATCGATTTTTTCGTTGAAGTTTCATCATTTTAGTTCAAACTTTAATTATTTTGTTGCAAATTTAAGTATTTTGTTGGGAAATAAACGATTTTAGTCCAAAATTTAACGTCTTTTTTTAACTTTCCTTATTTCTACAGAAAATTCGTCTTTTCGCCTTAAAGATGGAACTATTTGGTTTAATATGCATCTGCAGGTTTAAAATTAAACTGTTTCTTTGAAAAATCATCTTTCTTGTTTGAAAATTGTGCTTTCCAGGTTTAAAAGTCAACTGTTTTTTTGAAAAATTCGAATTTTAAGCTTGCAAATTCAATTATTTCGTTGAAAATTCATATTTTTTGGTAGAAAATTAATCTTTTTTGGTTTTGAATTCAGCGATATTGTTGAAAATATTTCAATTTACTTAATAATTTTATTTAAAAGAATGTGTGAAGTCTGATCTTAGAAAATTTAGAAAATAATATATAATTATATTCACATTATCAGTACGAGTGCAGATTCAATTTATGAAGCTGCCAATATGAGTATGAATATTGGCCTTTGGTTCATGAAACATGCAGCGATGATTGCCGCAAAAGACGAGTGAGTAATATTAATTTTAGCAATTTTCGTGGCATATTGAACAAACAATTTTTTGAACCATTCGTCAAAATTTGCAGTATTTCTATGGACGAAGCCAAAGATGTGCACACGATGCTGAGACGTGCTGCTGGAATTTTTACCTTTGTGCAAACAGAATTTTTACCACAATTATTGAATCCACCGATATTAGGTAGCGATTTGGACCCAAGGGTTATAAACGCTTACATAAATCAATGCACTGCAGAAGCGCAAGAAGGTATTATTATTATTTATTGCTACGACATGCATTTGTTCTTATTTTGCTCAAATAAAAACTCATACATATTTTTCCATTTCAGTTACGGTTGCCAGAGCAATTGAATTAAAACACAATCCGAGCTTGATATCCGCTTTAGCAAACGAGACGAGTAAATTATTTCTCGATGCCGCCAATACTCTGCGACCTTTTAAACCTGAAATCTCCATGCAGTGGATCAAGTACTTGGAGCTGAAAGCAGCCTTTTATCAATCTTATGTAAGAAGTTGATTAAATTGTACAATTTGTTAGAGGAGAGGAGAGTCAAAGACCCGAAATCTGAATTGTTTTTAGGCTTACAACTACTGTGGAATAAATCTACTAAGTATGGATAAATGCGGTGAGGCGATAAAAGCGCTACAAGAGAGTGAAAGTTGCTTGAATAAAGCAAAAGCACTTTGTCAAGTGTACGCAAAAACAAACGGACCGGCATCACGCGTCAAAGTGGATCAACACGCTGTTTTCAAAAGATTGGCACCATCTGTCAAACTTGCACTGGACAAGGGCAATCGAGAAAACGGTTTAATGTAATTATCAGCTAGGATTTAAGTTCTTTTTCTCAATTTTTCGTTTAACATTTTCGACTGAAAATTTAACTATTACGTTTTTAATTGAAAATTTTCCTTTTTTAGTTTAAAATTCGTGTTTTTTTAGTAGAGAATTAATTGTCTTAGTTAAAAGTTAATCTTTTTGTTGAAAATGCATTTCTTTCGTTCAAACAAATTAACTTTTTCATGAAAATTCATAGTTTCGGGCGTAAAATATAAATATTTTGTGGAAAATTCGTGTATGTTGTTGAAAATTTGTCTTTTTGGGTAAAAAATTAATCTTCTTTTTTTTTAATTCATCTTTTTGGCTATCGATTTAAATATTTTATCAAAAATGCACTTTTTTGGTTTAATTTAACTGGAAGAAAATTAATTTTTTTTTGAAAAATCATCTCTTTTGTTCAAACTTTAACTATTTTGTTTAATATTCGTATGTTTTTTTATTGATTTTAGTTTATTGGTTTAAATTAAAATCTTTTTTAGTTACAATATAATCAATTACACTTTTCGTTGAGAATTCAGATTGTTTAGTCAAAAATTCAACTACCTGGTTGGAAGTTGAACTACTTTGTTAAAAATCAATTTTTTATGAAGATTTATAATTTTAGTTGAATATTCATCGTTAGAGTGGAAAATTTAGCAAGTCTTTTTAACCTGAAAATATAACTTCCATTATTGTTTAAAAATTTATATTTTTAATTGGAAATTCATAGTGTTGTTTTAAAAAATCATCTGCTTTGTGAAAAATTCATCTATATTGTTGAAAAATCATCCTTTAGTGTGCAAAATTAATCTTATTTTTTTTAATTCATCTTTTCCGTTGTGGATACAACTATTTTGTTAAACTCTCGTCTTTTTTGGTCAATTTAACTAGAAGAAAATTCATTCTTGTGTTGAATACTTTTCTTTTTTAGTTTAAAGTTCAACTATTTGGCTACAAATTCAAATTTTTTTACTAATTGCTTGGTAGAAAATTAACTTTCTTCGTGAAAATTCATATTTTCGGGCGTAAAATATAAATATTTTGTGGAAAATTCGTATTTTAGGGTACAACATTAATCTTTTTTTTCATATTTTTGGCTATCGATTGAAATATTTTGTCAAAGATTCATCTTTTTGGTTTAATATAAATAGGAAAAAATTAATTTTGTGTTGAATATTAATTTCCGAAATTGAAAATTTAACTTTCCCATTTTTCGTTGAAAACTTATCTTTTCGATTTTAAAACTCAACTATTTTGGTATAAAAATGAATTATTTTGTTAAAAATTCAATTATTTAATCGAAAAATTAACTTCTTGGTAGAAAATTAATATTTTGTTGAAAATCTATTATGTCAGGTGGCAAATTAAAATTTTTTTTTCGCGTGTAAAATGCATATACTTTTAGAAAATTCGTCTTTCTGGATATAAAATGAATCTTCTTTTTTTATTGATCATTTTGACTGCGGATTCGATTATTTTATCAAAAATTCGCGTTTTAATTCGAAAAGTATATTCTTTAGTTGAAAACTGAACTCTTTTGATAGAAAATTGAGCTGTTTTGTCAAAAATTAAACTATTTATTTGAAAAATTAAGTGCTAGGCAGGTAATTAACTTTTTGTTGAAAATCCATTGCGTAGGTGGAAAATTAAACTCTTTTTTTGTATAAAAATCACGTATTTTCTTGCAAGTGTTTGTTTATAATAGAAAATATATCATCTTTTTCTGAAAAATCACCTTTGAGGTTGTGGATACAGCTATATTGTTAAGAAGTCGTCTTATTTAATCAATTTAAATGGAAGAAAATTTGTTTGTTGAATACTTATATTTTTTTAGTTTAAAATTGAACTATTTGGTTAAAAATTCACACACACACACACACACACACACACGCAAATATATAAATTGCTTGGTAGAAAACTAACTTTTTTGTCGAAAATTCAGTTTCGATTCCAAAATATAAATATTTTGTGGAAAATTCGTCTGTTTGTGTACAAAATTACTCTTCTTTTTTGAAAATTCCTGTTTTTGGCTACGGATTCAACTATTTGTACAATAAATCGTCGTTTTCATTTATTTTTAACTGAAAAATAATAATTTTTTTTGTTGAAAACTAATCTGTTTTAATTAAAAATTGAACTATTTTTGTAGAAAAATAAACTATTTTGTTAAAATTTAATCTATTTATTCAAAAAATTAACTAGTTAGCAGAAAATAAATATTTTATTGAAAATATATGATGTCAGGAGGCAAATTAAACTTTTTTTTGTGTAAAATTCATATATTTTTTGAAAATTCGTCTTTCTGGGTGTAAAATCAAACATCTTTTTTTTAATTCATCATTTTGGCTATGAATTCGACTTTTTTTTAAAAAGTCACCTTTTTTGGTTCAATTTAACTGGAACAAAATTCATTTTTGTGTTGAAAATTCATATTATAAGCCGAAAATGTAGCTATTTCATTTTTGGTATAAAACTTAACTTTCTTAGTTGAAAAATTAACTCTTTTTGGTACAAAACTCAGTTATTTTTTAAAAAATTAAACTATTTCAAAAATTACCTACTTGGCTGAAAATTAACTTTTTTTTTGAAAATTTGTAGTATCAGATGTAAAATTCATGCAATTTGTTGAAAATTCGTACTTTTGAGTACAAAATTAATTTGCTGTTTCAAAAAGTTATCGATTCGTTTGAGGATTTAACTATTTTGTTAAAAATTCGTGTTTATGTTTTGAATTCGACCAGTTAAAAATTACTTTTTTTGTAAGGTCTTTGTGGTTTTGTGACTTGGAAGGGGGAGAGGGGGGGTCACAAATATCCCAAAAATGGTAACGTAGTTTAAGAATGATCCCTTAGAAATATTGGTGTCTAATATTTCTAACTTTTGTTCTTTAGATATCATCACACGATTCCTGGAGAAGTACCAGCACTGGACACTAAAGCAACATTTGGTTTAGTAAGTCCTATCGACTTTCAAATGCCCATGCCGAACTCCCTCTGGCATTTGGGCACCTACTCCTCATTAGTTGGAGTATCGCCTGCAAAAACTAGCAGTGAACGAGATTTGCCTCCAGTAAAAGAAGAAGCAGTTCATCAAACGAGTAAGGAACCAAAAAATGAAAGCGGCTGTACTTTGCAGTGAATACGCTGCCATGCAAAAAGCAATTTGCTTCTATTTTATATTTATTTAAAATTATTTTATATACTCGAGAATATCCTTTTTGATGTTTAAAACAACGAGTTTTTTCAATGCGACCCAAAAATACCATGATACTATATCTTCATAAGAAATGCATGCAATCAAAAATTTATGAAATTACCGATCGCCAGTTCCTTTGAAAATTCGCAGTATTACTTGACCTAATCAATATTTCGATGATGATTTAAAATCAAAATTATATTCGTATATAAATTAGGAGAAAGGAAATTCCATTGTTAAGAAAATATTTACATCTGTTTACGAAACGTTGAAAACGTTATGCTATATACCAGTGGAAAAAAAGTTAGTGATATTCACATTAACTTGAAGCACTCTAAACTTTAAAAAATTTTAACAATATATAAATTGTTTGCGAGGGCATTTTATAAAAATTTCGAATCGACAAAGAAAAACTGAAGTCTCCAAATTCGTACAAAAAATGTCAATGGCTCTTGATCTATTTTTTATTTTTAATCAATTTCCTTACAAATAATTAATAACTTCCTCTAAATCGAGAGCTCTTGACAAATTAGATATTATGGGAGATTTTATGTATTTTCTGATGACATAAAAAAGGACTAGAACACCGACATCGAGTATGCTTTCTGCTCTATTGATACGTTTACGATTATTTATGCTTCTCAGCTTAGTAATCTTTAAATTAATATATTCATATTATCGTAAGTCGTATTTGTGAAGCATATACAAAATTAATTATTTTAATTAATTGAGGGTCCCGATTCTATGAACGCCTATACAATCTTATCAGAAATTTAATTACTCGTATTTTTTTCTTTAAATAAAAAAGTTGCAGCTGTTGCCGTTTTTAAAATAAACTCGAAACCCGCTTTTTTAACACTAAAGATTTTATTTATTTAAACACATGCCCATGTCTTCAATGGTTTTAACGGAAATCAACTAAATATGTATTGCCATTATATTCTTGCCTTTATATATTTCAAATTAAAAATGGCCGATAGTTAATTGAACAATTTATTTTTATTTATTTAAAATATTTTTTTTCGGTAGAACAAATATTTATACGCTTCTGAAAAATGTTCCCTCTAGAAGGGTTTTGTTGCAAAAACTTCGCTCGACTCCCAATGAGCTTAGATGTAGGCATGATTTATGCAATGTCTATGGTAAAAATTTATAATTTTTATTTGAAGAAAAATGTGCATCTGTTATTTACTCTAACTGTCATATAACATTATAAACAATATTTCCTGTAAGTGTCATCACAAAATTTCAAGAAATAGCTGAATTGTGTACAGTTGAAATAAGAACAGACAAAATGAAATTGGCATTCTAAAAAAACCGGATTTCGGGTTTATTTAAGAATAAGAGTATATACTTTTAAAACTAAATTTGAAACTTATTTTAAAAGTTTCTAAAGGACAAAGAAGTTCAGCGAAAAAAATTAATTGTCGGTTATAGCATCCTGCCCCTCAATTAACGTCAGGCAATATTTGTAATATTCTGTAAAATTATTGTTATGTGTAACTTGTACAGGAGAATGTGCTTTTATATTATTTTCAGTGTTTGACAGTAACGTGTTACCCGGAATGTCACATTTTTTTAGTAACAGTAACGAGTTTCTTTTTTTTAAAGTAACGCTAGCGTTTATGGTTCACTATTTTTAAGTAACTTTATTGTAAATTAACGTAGGTTACTATACGTTACACTTTACAAAATGCGTTAATTAAAAGCCAATTTTTTTTCACACAAAATTTGGCGTGGCACGAAGAAAAATAAATGTTATACTAAAACATTCTAAAAGTGTGGAAACGTTCTTTCGGATAAGAAAAAAACAACTCATAATATTTAAAAATCAAAAAATATCTTCTGTTTCCCTTTAAGTTAGACATTTTTTACGTTCAAAAATTGGAAAAAAAATTATTCGTGCAAAAATTAAAATTATTTGCATATCTATCAGTCAAATTTATTTTTCCCCATGAAAATTAAAAAAGTAATCAAGGAAATAGTGAAATAAATTACCTTTTTAAAATGCGTTTTCCAAACAAATGGTTCTTTTCACTAATCTTTATAAAGATGAACATTAAAATTTACTAAAATATTATCCATCGTACAACAAATTTTAAAAAATTTAATAATTAGAATTTTTATGATTTTTACATCCTTATACAAATGAGTTGTTTGTGTTTTATGTAAAATTTCACATCGTCGGTTTTCATCAAATCTCCACATTTTGAGACCCCCTGAGTCAGAAAAAACGATTTTTATGAAGGATAACTTTCGAAAAATTCATCAGCTTGGATTCTGCTTTGGCGCACTTCTTTTAAGTCCTAAAAAGAAAGAACGAGTTCGTAAACCAGCTATTTCGGGTGGAAATTCAAAAAGTGAGCGCATTTTCAAAATGTTTGAAACCATATTTTTTCAAGATTTAAAAATTGTATGTAAGATTATTCATAGTACTCAGAAACTCCAACAATTTATCCTTATGACTTTTTTCTATCAAAAGAAAATGATCAGAGTTAAGAGCATTTTCAAAATAAAAAACAATAAATAAAAAAAATAAAATACACATTTTAAGCCAAACAACGCATCATATGAAAAAAAGGAAAAACGTTCATTTTTGAAAGCCCTTGCAAGATTATCATAACAATTAAAAAAAAATAATGAAAAATAAAAAAATTCCATTTTGTTGTCAGACTATGCAAGATACGAAAAAAATAAACAAAAATGGGGCGCCCTGAAAAGATTTAAAAATTTGTCATCAATCACTTTTCGATATAATGCGCAGTTTGTGTTTTATTCGTAAAAAACAACATTAAAAATAAAAAAATTAAATTTTTGGACAAACGAAACAATCTATGAAAAAAATAAATAGGCAAAAGTGGTTTTTCCAAAAATAGCGAAAACTCATTCAAATTTATCATGAATAATTTTTGATAGGACACGTAGTTTTTATTTTAATCGTACAAAGTAACATTCAAAATAAAAAATTACAATTTTTGAAAAACAACACAAGGTACGAACTAAAATTCAAAGACAAAAGTTGTTTTATGAAAAAACTATCTACAGGCTTGTTAAAAACTCTGGTTATAAAAATATATTAAAAATAAAAAATAAACTTTTTAAGTAAAGCGACACAAGTTTCAATAGTCGGTTTAATAATAATTTTTACTTTAAATGGATACGCATTTTTTTAATGATATGATTTTCTTACATAGAAGCTTTTATTAAATATTTCAGAAATTAAGAAATGTACGCTGTTCAGAAAATCTTCTTTTAAATATTTTCAAAACCCTACGAAAGAAATATAGACAATTTTCAGCAAAATCCCACGTTTTTATTTTTTGTCAATATTAAGTCAAATTTCTGTTAAATATGAGTAAGGTATATTACGAGAAAAACTCACCTGAAACTTGAAATAAAATTTAAATATTTCAATTAATTAAAAAACTATAGAATTTTAAATAAAAAATGGTCGCTTTTTTGAAAAATGGATGTTAAGATTAAAATATTCGTAACTTTGTGGAAATATTTTTTTATCTCTAATGGGAAATATACGTGTCAACTAATTTAAACTAATTTCCTCCATACCACTATATTTTTTTATTGCTTAAATGTTTCTTTTAGTGATAAACTTTTTGAAAGACTATTTTTATTTAAAAAAAAAGAATTCTATGTAAATTTTTTGATGTAGAATTAATAATATTGTAAAATAAAAACAGCTTACAGGTTTTTTTACAAACCGCAAAAATTCGTATTGCCTAATTTCCTCTAAAAAGCATCATATTTCGCCTCCAAGAGATTTTGCGACTTCAATTAATCAAGAATTTTTGATTAATTGAAGTCGCAAAATCTCTTCGGGGCGAAATATGTTGCTTTTTAGAGGAAATTAGGCAATACGAATTTTTGCGGTTTGTGAAAAAAATTTACAAAGTTATGCCCGAGAGATTCGGTCTAGAGTTTTAGGGAATTCAAAATGACGTATTCAAAATATTATAAAAGAACAGTAACGGTGATGTTAACGCGTAACTTTTGACTCGTAACCTGTCAAACACTGATTAATTGCTCGTTATTTTTATGTTATTATACGGTAATCATAAGAATTATATTTAGTGTATGTTATTATCATATATTTAAAAAATATATATGACAAATGCAAAGAAAAATGATTTGATATACTTTTTTGAATTTACACCATGTCCACACATTCAAAAATACCGCGTTTTAACCTATAAATGTTGTGTCAAGTGCCTCTCAAGCGACAAGTGAACCAAGCAGAACGAGATGAAGCATGAACGAGAACGATCGATGAACTGTTGTTTGTCCAGTGTTTTCAATGTTTTTATATAATTTTACGATTGATATTTTTATTACATAAGAGGTGAGTGAATGAAAAAATAATACATCCGTATAATGTAAGCACAAAGTAGTGAACAAGAGTCGATTTTGTCTATTTGAACATGATATATCCTGAATGTCAGACATATGTCACTATGTCAGAAATGTAATCATATTTTATTTGCCAACTACGTACTCTAGAAATTTAGTAAAATTATAAGGAATTTAACAAAGGATGCTTTTAAACACTTTCTTTATTGAATTATATAATACAAAAATATATCAGGAATATCAGATTCTGTTTTTGAGGTTATCTTTGATATACATTTTTTCATTCTATATATATGTATGTTTTTATTGCTATTTAAGGAGAAAATTGTTCCCTTTTATTACAAAAATAAATTATCATTTCTACTTCTTGTTGAAATGGAGTAAGGGGGATTTCGAATGTAACTGAGGTTTTCAACGTTTAAGAATAACAAATTGTATTACAAATTTTCCGTATATATAAAAAAATGCATGGGTAGATAAAACCCATTCTATTGTTGGGGTATTGGAATGAAACTCCTTTTTTTATTGTTTCCGAAATTACCTGACATCAGGAGCAAATTATTGGTGAAAGAAAATTCAAAAATTTTATATTTTCGTTTACAGACATTAAAAAGTTCAGTTAAATAGATTTGGACGTGTAAACACTTTTTTAAATTACATATATCGATCAGGATAGAAGTAAAAAAGTATATAAAAACAGGGTGTCTACTCAACAGAAAAACCTGGAATTGTCAAGGCATTTTTATATACCTGGAGAAACCTGAAAATATCAGATTTTTTTTAATGTTGGGGATTTTTTTCGAGCATGCTTACGTTTTGTGTTGGTCTGCAATATAAAATTAAATAAACATGTTTTTTTATTTGTAAAAGTAGCTCTATATATCTGGATTTATGCTTATTTAAAACAAATCTCAAATTCATGAATTTCAGGAACAAATTCCAGAAATGATAAATTATGTTTTTAGTATCATTTAATGATTTAATTATTCGCTGGTGAAAATATATTTAAGAATATCCAGTAATAATTTTATCAAAGTTTTCTGAATTAAAAATATTAATTAAATCCCTAGAACCTTGTATCATTAATAAATTATTTATTCTTTTACAAAGATATTTTCGCAAATTATAAAACAGTTATTTAGTTCTACATATGGATAGTACTATTTTTACACATTTATATATTTAAAATGCCTGAAAAAATAATATTAGGGTGTCTATCTAACCGGAAAATAACAGTTTTGTTTACCGGGAAAAAACCGGGATGGGTAGTTTCAGTAAAGAATTATAATTTCGATTTTGTGACTATAAATTTTCTAAAAGATTTATAATTTTAAGCAATATTAAATAAACTGACGTAAATAATTACAATTATCCTTACCTTCGACAGGAAATTTCGTAAAGAATTATAATTTTGTCTTTGAGTAGGTTATTTTTGACAAGGAACGGGAAATTTTAGAAAATAATTTTCATTCTGATTTATAAAAAGGAAATTTACAAAAAAATATCCCTATTCCAAGTCAGAATTCGTATCAAATTTTAAAAATTCCTTGAAGCATTATAATTTTTTCTTTGTAACAGGAAATTTCCGCAAAGAATTAGAATTTCCATTTTAAGTATACTTTGGAATAGGAAATTTCTTCAAGAATTATAATTTTTACTTAGGACAGCAATTATTATTTATGAGAAGGGAATTAAACAATGTCACTGTTTCAAATTAGAATTCTTCATAATTTAAAAAGTAATCATAAAAGAAATATAATTTAGACTTTGGAAAAGGGAATTTCCCTAAACAATTATAATGTATACTTTAGAACACGGAATCTTGTTAAAGAATTATTATATTACTTGAAACAGATAATTTTGGACATTCTAAAGGAATTTTGTAAAATAATTTCTATTCTAATTTAGAATACGGGAATTAGAAAATCCTGTTAAAATTCAGAATTATAATTCTTTTCCAAAATCCCTTGTTCCCAACCAGCATTTTTTTAATCTTTTGAAATCTGTAGAAGTCTCTTAAAATCTTTCAAAATCGTGTGAAATAATTTAAATATTTTGAACTCATGTAACTTACCTGTAAATTTTAACAATTCCCCAGAAGAAAACCGGAAAATGACTGAAAATTTTAAATCATCCATCGGGTAGACGTCTTGATTATTCATAATAAATTCGCGAAATTGTATACATATTCGGAGTCGAATGCTTTAAATAATGAAATACTTGAGTAGCTCCATATTATGAAAAATTATCACTTGAAAAATCTATAGATACCTGGAAAAATCCGGACTTGTCGGGAGTATTTTTCCACGATTTCAATAGACACCTTGATAAATATAATAGAGATATTATCCAGAAATTATTTTTTCTGCAGAATCAAGTTTATTGTGAATTGAGTCTCGATAACGAGAGATTAAAAACTTTCAACACCAATTAAAGCAACATGGCACATTACAAAGGAGCAGCCAGCGAGGCTGGACGAGCCATGCAACTAATGAAAAAGCGTGAGATCGCTCAACAGGAAATTGAATATCGAAAGAAGAAGATTGAAGATGATCTCAAAATTCACAATATTGAAAACAAATTTGCGACACATTACAATGCAGTCGAACAGCAACTTAAATCCTCGACCATTGGTCTTGTCACTCTCAACGAAATGAAAGCCAAGCAAGAAAATATTGTTAAAGAACGGGAAAGAAAACTCGCTCAAAAGGAACTTGAAAAAGAAAAGGAGAAGGAAAAAGCTTTGAAAGCCAAACAAGAAGAAAAAAATAATCAAAAGAAACAAATCAAAGCTTTGTCTTTCAATCTTGATGACGATGCTGATGAGGATGGTGAGGATGATGAGGATATCGAACCAGAGCCGAAAGTAAAGAAAATTAAGAAAAATCCAGACGTTGATACCAGCTTTTTGCCCGACAGAGAAAGAGAGGAAGAAGAAAAAAGATTGAGGGAAGAATTGAGACAGGAGTGGGCCAGGAAACAACAAGCGCTCAAAGAAGAAGAGATTGAGATTGTGTTCAGTTACTGGGACGGTTCTGGACACAGGCGTAGTGTAACAATGAAAAAAGGTATACGTTTTTTACAATTCATTAGGATTTTATTGTTGGAAGAAAATTTGCTCGGATTTTAATTTTTTACTTTTTGCAGGAAATTCAATATATCAACTTTTGCAAAGATGTTTAGAAGTTCTGAGGAGAGAATTTAGCGAGTTAAAAACCGTTATGGCTGATCAATTGATGTATGTGAAAGAAGATTTGATTCTCCCGCATCATTATACATTCTACGATTTTATAGTAACGAAAGTAAGTTTAAACAGCTTAAACCTTATCATCGTAGGTCAGGGAAAACATGGAAATCAGGAAAAAGTCAGGGATTTTGAAAAAAAATCTTGGAATAGTCAGGGATAATAAATGTACAATAAAAAAAATTAGTTTCTATGTTAAAAATGTCACAAGATCAAGATTCTAGTCTTTGAATATTGATCGCAAAGGAAAATAAAAAAAAGGTCTGGATAAAAATAAGGAACTTTGAAAATTAAGTTCTTCGGCCACTCTGATGTAATGTTCTTGTCAGTAATTTATTTACCTTCTATTTCTATTTTTTACAGTCGTTTCCTGTTAATTATATTTCTAGTTAAAAATAAAGTAGGTTTGGTCGATATTTCGTCTTTTTGGGTTAAATATTTAACTATTTTGGTAGAAAATTAACTTCTCTGTTTCAAAAAATTCATCTGTTTTAATAGAAATTTAATCTTTTTTTAAATAAAAATACAATTATTTGGTTGAAAACTATTTTTCTTTGATTCAGCATTCAGCTATTTTCTTAAAAATTCTTTTAAATTTAAATCTAACATATTTTTTTAATGAAAAAATAGAACTACTATGTTAAAGGTTTGACCGCTTTGTTAAAGAAAAATTCACTTAAAATTCATCATTCTAGTTGAACATTCTGTTCTTTTCTTGAAAATGCTCTTTTTTATGTTAAAAATTAATTTTAATAACTTAAGATTTAACTATTCCAGTTAAATATTTATAATTTTAGTTAAAAACTCATCTCAAACTTGACAGATTCTAGCTGAAAATGGACATTTTTAGTTGAAAATTCGTCTTTTCGTTTGAAAATTTATGTACTTTTTTAAATATTCGACTTTTTGGTTTTGAACTTCATCTTATTTTGTGCAGTAATTTAAAACTATTTCTTAGAAATTCAATTATTTGGTTACAAATGCAACTGTTTTTGGTTAAAGTTTAATCATTTTTATTTGACAATTCTCGTATTTGGTTGAAAATTCATCTTTCCGAGTAGAAAATTCTCGTATCTTGTTCAAAATTAGTTTTTCTTTGTTGCATTCAACTGCTTTTTTATTTAAAATAACATATTTTTTGGTTTAAATATCTAAGGTTACATTATTCATTGACAATGTATACCACTTTGTTAACACATTTTTTTTTAATTCACCATTTTAGTTGAAAATTACCTTCTTTGGTTTCAAATTATATTTTTTTTTTATGTTGAAAATTAATTTTTCTAACTGAACATTTAACTATTCCCGTTTAATATTTATAATTTTAGTTGAAAACTCAGCCTTAACTACTTTGTTGAAAAAAATTTGGTTGATAGTTCATCTCTTTAACTGAAAATTATTTTTTTTGTGGAAAATTAATTTTCTTTACTGAAAATGTAACTTTATCAATTCCGGTTAAAAATGGACATTTTTAGTTGAAAAATCGTCTTTTCGTTTGAAAAATTATGTATTTTGTTGAAAATTCGTCTTTTTGGTTTTAAAATTCATCTTATTTTTTGTAGAAATTCAATATGTTTTTGTTGAAAATTCAACTATTTGGTTGAAAATGTAACTGTTTTCAGTAAAAGTTGAATCATTTTTATTTGACAAATCTCGTATTTGGTAGTACCAAAATCTCGTACTTCGTTAAAAGTTCAACTTTTTTGTTTGAAATTCAAGTATTTTGTCAGTTATCTTTTTGGTCCAAAATTCAATTATTTTGTTGAAAATCCCTCCTTTTGGATTTAAAATTTTTTGGTAGAAAAGTCATCTTTTTTATTGACATTAATCAATCAATTAAATTTTCTTTAAATTTGAATTTGAAGTTTTATTGTTATTGGGAATTTCGGAAAATGACATTTTTCGGACGCCCTGCTCATTCAAAATGTCAATATAAACCGCATCGTGTAATTTATATGTAGAACAACATTGATCTAAAGAAAACTTAAATTTTCATGTTTATTTTCGCGTTGATTCTGACTTTAATTTTGTAGATTTATTCCAAGTTAAAGGTGCGTTAAAATATTATATTTTAAATTCTAATGTATATCAAAGTAGATATTTTCAATAGGGATAGTATATCATTAAGTAGGTTTAAAAAAATGTTCTTTACTAAATAATTTTCTCTTTTCAGGCAAGGGGGAAAAGTGGACCTCTATTCACTTTCGACGTTCACGACGATGTTCGTGTGATGCATGATGCTTCCATCGAAACGGAAGAATCGCATGCTGGAAAAGTATTGCTTAGGTTCGTGATTTAATCTATATTTAAAATTTATCTCGCTCTCTTTTTCATAAATTGTGTGGTTAAAAAAATATATATTTACCTTTACAGATCTTGGTATGAGAGAAATAAGCACATTTTCCCTGCGAGTAGATGGGAACCTTTCGACCCAACTAAGAGCTACGACAAGTATACCGTTTCTGACAAGAAAAAGAAAGACAAGCTTTAGTAGTGGGTAGTTTTATAGTTAAAATTAACATAATTATAAGTAATATTATAGCGCTAGTCATTTTAAGTTTCGGGTAACAGAGGACCCCACACCAAATTTAGAGAAAAGGCCTTTCTGCCGAATTTCGACCATGTTCGGTATGGATTTTTCCATACATTCAATATGGGGTCCTTTGGAGAAAAGTTGTAATAAGATTCCAATCCCTTCTACAAACAAAATGTAAAAAGTTAGAAAAACTCGTAATTTTAAGTGAATAAATATTTTACAATTTTTCCGAAAAATTTGTTCTTTTTAGAGGTTTTAGAGTAAAGACTTCACCATTCTAGAGTAAAAGTTTTACCAGGGTGGCTGAAAAAATGAATGTTCAAAATTCACTGATTTTTCGCCAATTTTTCGTTTACCTTGACTATTAATATTTAAAGATCAAAATTCTAATTTTTGTAGCATTTTTAATATAGAATCTCTCATAAATAGGATAAACATTTTTTTTAATTAAACATTTTTATTTATTAGTCTTATGACTGCCACAGGGTAATTTACTTGGAAAAAAAAATGAAAATGTGACCTACCTATTTTAACCGAAAAAGTGACTAATTTGAGACTTCAAAATAATTTAGGTTTGTAATACATTATAAAATAATGCAATAATTCAAATAAATTAGAAAAAATCTGAAAAATTTAATTGATTTTAGTCAAATTAGAGCTAATTTAGAGGAAATTAAAATAAATGAGAAAAATCCGAAAAAATTATAAAAATTCAAGATGAATTAAAAAAAATCAAGTTAATTAAAGAATATTTAAACATCCAAAAATCAATGGAATTCATATAGTTTAAAATCAGTTTAGAAAAATTGAAGAGAGTTCGAAAGAATTTGATGAATTGCCTAAAATACTTCAAGGCCAGTTGAAAAGAGGTCAAGATGAATTAAACTAAAACGAAAAAAATCCATTGAATTAAGTGGAATTGAGTGAATGTATATAAGAATTCAGGTGAATTGAAAAAATGCAAGAGAATTATGAAGAATTTGAAAGAAGCCAGGATAAATTAATAATAATTCAGTGTAAATTCCAAATAAATTGCAAAACATATTTAAAAATCTCTTTAAATCTTTGAAACACTACGAAATCTCTCACTTACTTTGAATAAGTTCTTTGAAATTGCTTCAAATCTCCAGAAATCCCAAGCTATTATTTACAGCCTTGCGAATATTTTTTAAAACTTTTTAAAGCTCTTGAAAATGCCTTGGAATTTTTTTAAATACTATAAAATATTTAAAATCCCATTAAATTACTGAAATTAATTAAAAATTCCTTGGAATCGTTTAAATTACCATAAAATATTTCAAATCCTTTAAAATCTATTGAAGTCCCTTAAAACTTTTTAAAGCTTTACACAATTCCTTGCAGTTTTTAAAAATACCCTAAAATCTTTTAAAATCCTTTGAACTTCTTTCAAGTTATTAAAATGAATTGCAAATTGCTTGGAAATTAAAAGAGTATCCTTAAATCTTTAACATTCTTTTAAATTTTTGGTAATACCTTGAAATATTGGAATTTCTTTTAAATCGTAAGAAGTGTCTTAATTCTTATGAATAAAATCTTTGAAATCCATAAAAATATTATAAATTCCCGTGATAAATTAATAGGAATTAATTAATTCTCCCTGAATTTAGGGTGAATTCGAAAAGAATTGCAAAAAATATTTGACAATATTTTCACATCTTTGAAACCCTGCGAAATCGTAAATAGATTGTTTTTTAATCCAGCATCAAAAAAATTATAAAATCCCTTGAAATTCGGTGAAATCTCACATTTCTTGCAATCCAGGGAAATTTATTTAAATACCTTGACAGCTTTTTAAATTCCTTTAAATTACTGAAGTTTTTGGAGTTATGGTAAAATTACTTGCAATATTTTTAAATATTCTAAAATATTTTGAAACATTTAAAGAGCCTTGAAATTAATTAAATTAATGTAAAAATTCTTTAAATTGTTCAAATCCTTTAAAATCCATTGTAACGTTTTACATATTTTAAAAATACCTTGCAATTTTTTAGGATATCCTAAAATATTTCAAATCGTTCGAAATCCCATGAAGTTACTAAAATCAATTGAAAATTACTTGAAATTTTGTAAAATACTGTAAAATATTTCAAATCCTTAAAATTCTTTAATTCCCTTCGAATGATATTTTATGAAATCCGGGAAAAATTAAAATACCCTGAGAGCTTTAAAAATCCCTCATAGTAATTAAAATCTTCGAAAATCTTCTAAAACTTTTTGGAATATTTTTAAATACCCTAAAATATTTCAAAACCTTGAATTATTATTATTTTTAATAATTATTTTATGAATTTTATGATGTTTATAAACAAATTTCATTTAAAAAACGCAACGGCATTTGTTTATTAATTTTTTTAAATCATTATCATGTACTTTGCCAATTAAAACAAATGGCCCGAAAGTATATATTTCAATTAAAATTGTTTTTAAACAAAAAAATACAATTAATCTACAAATTATGAATGTTCCTGAAATTATCATGACGTTTCCAATTAAAAGGACTGAAAAACGAAATAAAAATAATTTTATCGTTGCCATAATCCATTTGTTTATTAAATATATTTAAAAATATTCTAAAATTTGTCAACTAATTATAAGTGTTGCTGAAATGATCTTTAAAGTGCCAATTAAAAGGACTGGACATCGAAAAAAAAATTCCGTAGAT
Organism: Druon quercuslanigerum; assembly: GCA_010014905.2. Lineage (NCBI taxonomy): Eukaryota > Metazoa > Arthropoda > Insecta > Hymenoptera > Cynipidae > Druon > Druon quercuslanigerum. The sequence goes on along the minus strand of JAAAKG020157237.1, from coordinate 59,385 downwards.
TGATGCCCGAATAATGCATTTGTTTTAAAAAATCATAAAATTTGACAAAAAATTATTTTTTTTTTTGAAATTATCATGATGTTCCTAATTTAAAAAACTGACATCAAACAAGTCTAATTTTTCTGCGGAAAAATTCCTTAGTAATAAATTAGCTTACTAAATTTGTTGTTAATATTAACAAGAATAATCTTAAGACAAATTATTTTCACTATAATATTATTTCTATTCAAATTTCTTGCAATGTAACTTATAAAAACGTAAAATGAATGAAAAGTATAGAAAACACATTTTCAAAAAATAATTTTTTTACAACATTTTTTCAAATTTTATCATGATCAAATATCGTTATATAATATAAATTTATAAAAAAATTTAATAAATAAAAACTCATCGACAGTTTTCTTTGAAATTTTATCAGCTTTTGTTTGAATTTTTTTTGGCTCAATCAGTCAATATTTTTTTTTCCCACTGTATTACCCAATGACTTTGGTCGGTTGCGCGCATGCGTATTACATATGATCTTGTCTTTTTCGTCAGTTTCTGGTCGAGTTCCATGTGGAACGATACGAGTAAAGATGGGACGTTTACGGTTATAATTATTTACATTTTACATTAGTTAATTTCACATTCTGCTGCAGTGTCAGTGACTGTGAAATACTTAGATTCGTTTATTAATGAATTCAAGTATCGCGAGGTTTCCATCGAAGAAGGCTGAAAGGAATATAGCAAAAGTGAATTCTACGAGTGAGTGAAAGTCGTTTGCAACATTTTGACCTCGTTGATACCTTCATCAGCAATGATATCCTCGTGACACATTCCATGCATTTTTTCTTTTAAAACGATTAAGCTCGAGGAAAAGTAATTGTTAGAAATTAGGAAAAGGAATTTTAAAAAAACATCAAACTCCATTATGACCAGCACAGAGCCACGTGACGTAATCCGCGTTGGATCACGGAAAAGTGAGGTAAACATTTTTACATTTCTTCCACACAATTATCATAAACTTTATATTCAAGCGCGCGATGTTTTCGTTTTTTTTTAAAGTAGTCTTCCACTTGCCTTATGAAAAGAAACAACGGATTACGCAGTATTCATTTTGTTTTACAATTTTCATGTTTTTCAAGTTTTTTATTTTTAAAGAGGCAACACGGGTGGCATTTTTATTAAAATCTTGATTATTAATAATAATCTTTGACTATGAAACTGAATAATTTCAGTATGTGCCTATATTTTACATATGCCAGGGAAATTTAAAGTAGACCTGATCCTGTTTTCATGAATATATTACATTTGTTTTTTTCTTGAATAAATCAAGCTGATCTTATCAAGAATTTTTTCACAGATTGACAGTCAAACTATTAAGCAAGAATTTACCCGCATGAAAAGATGTAAATATAAATTCATCTGATATTTACGTGATGTTTTCCTTGGTTTATTAAAATATATATATTTTGACTTATAATAAAAATTATTGTTGAGTTAAGGAAAAGTTTAAATTATAGTAGATAACGATAGAGAAGAAAAAACTTTGAATATCTAATAATTATAATATATATGATAATCAGTATTCACATCATATTTCTCTTTTGAACGTAATGTTAAAGGCATGATAAGTCATTTCAAGAGTTCACGCTTACTCAGCAATTCTCTTTCCATAAACATAGTGTCTAGATTCATCGAGAATATGTGTACCCATTACATTTTTAATGAGAATTTATGTTTTTTGTTAGAAGCTATTTTGCTGAACATTTTATTATTTTGTTTAGATTTAAAATTAATCTTTCACTGTAGGAAAGTCATGTTTTATTCAAATAAATTATTTTAAATTTTTTAAATTTTAATCTGAAATTTTATTTTTTTATTCCGTTTAAAAAAGATTCTATGATAAAACTGTTACAATATTAAAATTCTGATCTTTGAATATTAATGGATAGAAAAAAATGAAAAGCGCAACGAATTCCGGTGAACGCAGGCACGGCCGAGAGAAACTTAATATTCCAATAACAGGAAAAATTAATTATAAGTAAATTTGCATGTTTTTCGAGCTTCACATATTGTGGTAATCTTAATCTAAACTTTATTTCTTTCAGCTGGCTTTAATTCAAACTAGGCATGTTATCAGTTGTTTAAAGGAATATTATCCAATGAAAAAATTTGAAATAGGTAAGTTGTAATTATTGTTAATTTAAATTTATTCTACATATTTAAACGTAAGTTCAGGGTGACCTCAGGTCAGGAAAGTGTTAGAAAATGTTGATACTTAAAAAATTTTTAGGATCCATCAGATTTTATGGGCACAAGATTTTGAGAGATTTCTTAGAATTTCAAAGATTTTCCAAGATTTTTAAGAATTTTAAAGATTTCAAGATATTTTAATAGATTCCGAGTAGTTTGTAATTGATTTCAGTAACTTAATGGGATTTCGAAGGATTTGAAATATTTTAACCAGTATCTAATTCAGCTCTATCTATATCTATTTTTCAATTTTCTTGAATTTCCTTAAAATATTTTAGGGTATTTGAAAAGATTCCGAGGAATTTTATAAGATTTTCGAAAACTTCAATAATTTTAAGTGATTTAAAAAGCTCTTAAGGCATTTTAATATATTTTCCAGGATTTGAAGAAATATCAGATTTCATGTATTTTCACGAAGATTTATAATATTTTGATAGATTTTAAAGAATTTGTTAACAAGAATTGAGGGATTTCAAATAATTCCAAAAACTTTAGGATATTTTAGAAGATTCCAATGAATTCTCAATTAATTTCAATAATTTGAAGGGATTTAAAATAATTTGAAATATATTAAGGTGTATTTAAAAACACTAAGGAATTTTCAAAAACTTAAAAAACTTCAATCTATTACCAAATATATAAAATAGTTGAGGGTATTTTTAATAGATTTTAATGATTTAATGTGATTCCAACAGAATTCCAAGATTTTTGGGTATTTTTAAAATTCCAAGTTATTTCCAAGAGCTTTAGAAAATTCTAAGGGATTACACATTTTTTAAAGGATTTTAAATATTTTAGGATATCTTAAAAGATTTCAAGTCATTTTAAAGAGATTTAAAATATTTCAAGGTATTTCAAAGGAATTGAAAAATTCTAGAAAATTTCCAATTAATATCAAGAGTTTGAAGGAATTTTATAGGTTTTGAAATATTTGAGAGTATTTTTAAGAGTTTCTAGGCATTTTGAAGAGACAACAAATTTTGAAGTGCATTCCAAAGATTTTATTGATTTAAAGGAATGAAAAAACATTACATACAGTTATAAAGAATTTCCTAGAATTTTGGAAGATATGGAACAATTTTAAGGAACCTGTAAGGTTTTAAAATATTTTAAATGATTTTAAGAGATCTTATCAGATTTCCGAACACTGCAGTTATTTTAAGGGATTTTAAAAGCTTTTAATGGATTTCGCCCTGAATCCTTATTAATATATCCTGCTTCCCTTTACCTTATTGGGCAAGCTCTTTTCTTTTTTTAATTCACTTGAATTCTTGGCAATTCACTCAATGCTCCTCATTTTAATGGACTTTAAATAAAAAATGTTCTTTAATACTGCCTAAAGTCGTTCAAGCTCGCCTTGAATTATTAGGCTTTTATCAAATTATTTTGCATTCATTTACATTTTCTAAACACACTTTAAGCTTACTGAACTCAATTAAATTTTTCATATTTTTTATTTTTTTTTCAATTCAGTGGATTTTTTTAATTCGCCATAAATTTTTATGAATTTCGTCGAATTTTTCTCACGTCTCTTAATATGCTTTAAATGCAACCTAATTTTACTGAAATTGAATAGGTCATATTTTCAATTTTTTAAAGTAACTTATGTTTGGAAGCACTGAGAGTAATAAATTAAAAATATGGTAAGATATTAGATTGTTGGTCTTTAAATAGTTTTAAAATCAAGTTTTTCGGCCACCCTAAAGTTTCCTAAATTTATTGAACATAAAATTTTATATCTAGAAATCGCCGCACTGATTACTTTCAAGATAAAAGATTTGTTTTCTTTTAAAGAAACAAATTATGAATATTTCTATTGGCCATTAATTCTTATATTGCTCTACGAAAAACGTTATTGCAAATCATATTTGAGCGTAACAACTTTTTGCATGATTTGTAAAAGTAACAGGTAATAAATGTTTGACAGTTATGTAAAATATGCACTAGAGAAGAAATATTGGATATTATAATGAACGTTACGTAATTGATATTTAAAAATATTTTATTTTTGCGTAGTTTACTCTCACATTAATACGCTATGCCATACTAAAATCTTGCCTTTCTAAAATCTAAATTAAAACGAGAATTAAAGTTTGCAGCATTTTTCCTTGAATGGAAATTCCAAATAATAGCAATTTCCTTTTATTATTTCTAGTAACGATGAGCACAAAAGGTGATAAAATTTTGGACAAGTCCTTGCCGAAAATTGGAGAAAAATCTCTTTTCACAGAGGAACTCGAGTTGGCCCTAGAGCAAGGAAGAGTTGATTTTTTGGTTCATTCGTTAAAAGACTTACCGACAACCTTACCCAAGGGAATGATCCTGGGTGCAATACTAAAGTATATATTCAATTCTCCTTTAAGAAGTTATTAAAGTATTTATCGTGTTTATACATTCAATTTTCCTGTAATTTCCAGACGCGAAGATGAACGTGATGCCGTAGTAATGTCTAAAAAACACCAAGGTGAAAAGTTAGATACGTTGCCAGATGGGAGTGTAATTGGTACGAGTTCATTACGAAGATCCGCACAGTTAGCGAGGAATATGCCGAAATTGAAAGTAGAGAATATTCGAGGAAACTTGAACACGAGATTGAAAAAACTGGACGACGAAAACGGACCCTTTTCAGCAATAATTTTGGCAGCAGCGGGATTGAAAAGGATGGGTTGGCAAGATCGGATAAGTCAGGTATTGCAAAATAAGTATTTCATAACATGGTCTATAACTATTGTCTATGTTTGATTAATAACATTCATCGTAAACTAAAAAATAAGCTTGTTCCTTGACCTATTTTTCACCATATTCTGGTCATTGTCCACGCAATCAGTGCTAAAGTTAAAGATCTCTTTCTGCAGATACTGGAACCAGAGGAGGCCTTGTATGCCATTGGCCAAGGAGCCCTAGGCGTTGAGTGCCGAGAGTCAGATTGGGAAATCCTTTCTCTTCTGGAACCATTGTATGACGTTGACACAACGCTCAGATGTGTTTGTGAACGATCCTTTTTGAAAACTCTAGGCGGTGGTTGTTCTGCACCTGTCGCCGTTTCGTCTTCTCTGGAGGGAGAGAATTTAACAATCACTGGTGCCGTTTGGTCCCTGGATGGCCAAACTTTAATTGAAAGTACTTTAAAAAGGAAATTGTTTATACCGGATGACGATGGTGAACCTCCAAAGTAAGATTAATTCGAAATATTATCAGACTTCACACTCTTTATCCCAGTCCCTTGTTTTATCTTTTTTGAACTCTTTTTGGTTGAATGTTAGTTCGTTTTACTTTAAAATTTGACTTATATTTTTTGGTTCAGAATTCATTTTTTTTTATTGAAAATTTAATTATTGCATTAAAGTTTAATTATTTTGTTAGTCATATTTTTTTGATCGAAAATTGATTTTTTTTCTTGAAAATTTAACTGTTTTGGTTGAAAAACAACTATTTTATTAAAAGTTAGTTTTTTTGGCATGAAGTTAACTGTTTTTGAGTTTGCAATATCAACTATTACAATTATCCTTGAGCAGTCTTCTTTTTTGGTTAAAAGTTATTTCTTCTTAATTTAAAAGACGACTTTTATATGTTTGGTTCAGAATGCATCTCTTTTGATTGAAAATTTATTTTGCTGAAAATTCAATTATATTTCGAAAATTATTAGTTTTCTTCACTTTAATATACAAGAATTATCTACGTTATTATTTCTTTCTTGGATGGAAACCTTTTTGTGGTTGAAAAATCAACTATTTTGTTAAAAAATTCCTCTTTATGGGATGAATGTAACTTTTTTTTATTGAAACTAAAATCTTTTTTTGTTTTAAATAATTTTGACAATTATTTTATTAAAAAGATATATTTTTTGGTCGAAAATTCATTTTTTTGCTTGCAAATTCAACAATTGGGTTGTATTTTTTAAAACTTTTTAACTGAAAACCTTTTTTCGTTGAAAAGTCCAACTACTTTGTTAAAAATTCGTCTTTTTGGGATGAATGTTACTATTTTATTTTAACCTAAAATCTTTTTTGGTTGAAATAACAACTATTACAGTTTTAGTTCAGAATTCATCTTTATTAGTTGAAAATTAATTCTTTTTAATTTAAAAGTTTAATATTATATTTTCGTTTAGAATGGCTCTCTTTTGTTTAAAAATTCGTATTTTTTGGACGAATGTAACTGTTTTTGATTTGTAACTAAAATCTTTTGTGATTTAAATATTAACTATTACAATTTAGTTGAGAAATTAATCTTTTTTTTGGTTAAAAATTAAATAATTTGAAGTGAAAAGTTATTATATTCGTTGTTTCAGAATTAATTTTTTTTTGTTCGAAGATCTTTTTTTTTGCTTAAAAATTCAACAATTGGATTCCAATTTTTTCCCTTGAGTGAAAAGCTTTTATGGTTAAAAATTATTTTTTTGTTGAAAAAAAAAAATCTTTTCGGGATGAATTTAACTGCTTTTGTATTTATAACTGAAATTTTTTTTGGTTAAAATATCAACCATTACAGTTTTAATTGAGAATGCATCTTTTTCCAAATAAAAAAATCAAATATTTTGTCAAATAAGTAATCTTTTTGTGATGAATTTAACTGTTTTTTATTTGAAACTAAAATATTTTGTGTTTAAAATATCAACTATTATAGTTTGGATGGGAATTCATATTTTTTGGTTGAAAGTTAATTCATTTTAACTGAAAAGTCTAATATTACATTTGTTGGTTCAGAATTCATATTTTTTGTTCGAAAATAGTTTTTTTTAGCTTGAAAATTCAGCAATTTGATTGAAATGTTTCCCTTGGCTGAAAAGCTTTTTTGGTTAAAAAACTAATTATTTTATTTAAGAAATCATCCTTTTAGGATAAATTTAACTGTTTTTTTATTTGTAACCGAAATATTTTTTGGTTAAAATATCAGCTATTACAATTTTCATTGAGAATTTATTTTTTTTTTAATAGAATGAATTTAACTGTTTTTTTATTTATAACGAAAATGTTTTGTCGTTGAAATAACAACTATTAAAGTTTTAATTGATAAAAAGGTGATACGCGTGGATTCAGCCTAACAATTATTGTCCAGAAAGTCATATTTGCAGGTTTTACCATTTTAAAAGTAATTGATAAAAACTAGATTTGTCGAAAAAAAAAATTTTCATTTTTTTTTTACTTCAACTAGCGCTTAGACAATTTTTAGACTTTATCAAATATTACAGATTTAGTTGTATGAAAATTTAATTCTTTTGAAGCAAATTGAACTATTTTGTTAAGATCTAAATTCTTTCTTGAAAAACTGTTTTTGTAAAAGCATGCTTTATTCCTTGAAACATTACATTTTTTAAAGTATCTTTTTTGCAGGCTGAAAATTCCACCATTTGGTTAATAATCCATTTTTTTTTATTTAAAATGCATCTCTTTTCGTTCAAAGTTCAACAATTTTGTTGTAAATGCAACTGATTGGTTGAAAATTATTTTTCCTTTGGTTGTAAATGAATCTTTTCGGGTTTACTTAAATCTCAAATATTTTCTGAAACATTCTACTTTTTAACTTATAAACTTAACTCTCGTTGAATGTTCCTCTTCTTGGGTTGAAAAATTCATCTTTTTTTGCTTGAAAATTACACTAATTTATCCTCCTATTTATCTGATATATTCTTTATTTTAGTTTTACTCCAACTTTGAATCTAAATAGCATTATTTTCCACCAGAAAATGTCCATATCGAGAACCTCGCTTATACTGCAGCGTCGCACCGGGAAAAGTAAGTGGCCTAAGTCTGGCAGGTGCCGAAGACCTTGGAAAAGAAGTTGCAAAAAATCTCGTGGACAAAAACGCTTTGGAAATCATGTCCGCGGCTAGAAACGAAATACTTAACTCATCTTAACGCTCTCAATCCTTGTTTATTTCGAGTCCAGAAAACTCATCCAAATTGGTACTTACGTTTACCATATTTGGTATGAGTTCAAGCCTCGAAGTGTAAGCTTATGTAAATATCTTGAAATTTAGCTCTCTGTAAAATAAGAGACTACGCAAACGGCTGCGAACATCTATTCTCATTTATTAAACATGGAGTCTAATTTTCTAAAACTTCAAACTAGTGCCAATCAGCAAACTGGGACTTGCAATACCAGCCCATGTTTTGTTAATTTATTTTTAGTTAAAAGATTATATAAATGGTTACCAAAATCATATTCCAGTCAGTTTAGGGTCTTGTTGCACAAACCGGCATTACCAGTGAGTCCTCTATATCGTTCTTTTTTGTATCGCTCTGTACATATTTCAGCGGGATTTTAAAGAAATCTGTACTTTCAACACATTTATTATATGTACATAAGAAATCATAAATATCACTGCCCTTTCTAATGATCTAAAGCGCGACAGACTCGGGATCTTAAAAAAAAAATTGAAATTCAAACTGATTTCCGCGATTTTCACAGACATGGGCATGGGGCCATTCGCAGAATATGTGATCATCATGCAGAGGGCGCTCTAAAGTTCCTAAAAAATGTATCGTGTATTTTGAGAATGGCCCCTATCTACCTCCAAAATTCGGCAAATAATATATTGTGCAGTAAAATATGCATCGTTCGTAACTTATATATAATTGTATGTAAAAAAAAGTATTATTGTGGTGGAAAGTAGTAAACTTGAAATATGACAATGGTGTTGACTTTTAAGTCTACAAATTATATTTATCTGTTATTCAATGACCTACACTGTTGTCTGTACAATGCTTATATCAATACATGTTATTATTACAAACATTATACGATTTGTATGCAATATATATGTATAAAATGTACATTTCGAACGGCTTGTTGCAGGCAACGTAAAATAGGGGATTTTTCTAAGCGATTCTAGAATTGTAAGTAAAAAAATCGTAAATTATTGTTAATAAAAATGGAGGTTGTTTCGTTGAAAACTGACCAATTTCTTGAAAAAAGTCTCCTTCCTCGGAAAATCCTTTAAGCATCCATCTTTCGAAGTTTATCTGTTTATTTGGTATCATACCTTATTACAAGAATAGACATTTCTATACATAGATGTTTTAAAACCCTTTCGAGAATGTCCAAGTCTTTGGAAACACGTTTACCTTGCATTTGAGAATAAGGAACGAGATTCCTTCCAAAATCTGGAAAGGACAGATCTCATAATTGAGCAAATGCACTAGAGTCTATCATTACCTACTGCAAACGAGTCATTCAGCAAAAAAATTTAAGTTTCCCTCTGCGAAGTTCTTTTATAAATGCATTTCCACCGGAAACCCCACATCAATTTTAAGAAGACTTAAAGCAGTTCAAAACGATTTTATAATCGTCGGTGTTCAATGTTTAACAAGGTGTACAACAAACACTAAAACTTGTCAACAGGAAAGTTTCCAGTATAAAATCAAGCTGATGAGCATAAATACAATGCTGAGCATTTTTTTTAGCAATAATAAATTTCACGATGTATTTAGGAAAGTTTTTGTTTAAAGTATTCTGAAAATTACGACTATTCGAGCGTTGTTACTGTGAAAACCTCCAAACGCTTCTAGTTCAATATTTGTCGAGTATGCTTAAACAATTTAGAACGTGATAAACAAGGAACTTAATTGAAATTTCACGAGTCAATACGCAATACTTAGATGTTTTAACACGAACTAATCAAAGTCGTACTACTTTACGCCAAGAAGAAGAGTTTTCTACTAACGTTGCTTTTATTGGTATGAAAACAACGAGGTTTTTTTTTTAGACGTTTATTCGACATCTTCTTCCGCCATCACACCTTGTGGGTTGAGTCTCTGTAATTTAATTAAAGATTGAATTAGTATTTTCTCATTTGCTACCTTATTTGACTTGTTTAATTGTAGTATTTTACTTGTTTCGTTCTCGAAAATTGCTTACCTGACCAACAGCAGGCAACCGCTGTAGAAGAAGGTGGAACACTTGAGGTGGCAGTGTTTTTTGCAGAACCTGAAGTAAGTGATGAGGCTGACCACAAACTGCAACTGCGTTCGCCAAATGCTCAATTCCACCATCCAGGTCCCCTGCTGCCAGCAATTCTTCTCCCAACTCCACCTTTAACAATTAATTTCGTTAAATAAAACATAAAATCAACAAATTTAGCAATAAATTGACAGTGTCTAGTGATCAGGCAATCTGAAATTTCCGGGATTTTCTCTACCACAATTTCCCCCCCGACCGATTTAAAGTCTCTTTTTGTAACTTGTCACAAACTAACCAGTAGAAGTGGGTATTTCAACACTAGCAGGGTGGCCATTATTTAAAAAATTTTATTTTTCTGGATCTCCAGGTGAATATTCGTGAATCCCCTAGGCTTACTAAAAAATTAACTTTCTTTGACAAACTTACAGTTTTTTCACATATATTATCAATTGCGGAAGTTGCAAGAAATTGGTTGACTTTAAATCATAAAATAAGTAGGATAAGGAAATTTTTCCGCATCATAGAGGAAAATACAGAAATGCGTTTTATTCAGGGTGACCGATTTAATCATAGAACAAAAATTCCAGTTTTTCCCGGTTCGCAAACATTTTTTCAAGTTAACAAATTTTTTTAAATCGAACTCTATTCTAAACATTTTCACATTTCGCAAAATTCAGAATTTTTAAAACATTCATAAATTCTACAGTTCAAAAATTTAGATTAAGTTCCAAAAATATAAATCCACGTTAACATTTTTAATACTCTAAATTAAAGAGTAAATCAACTTAAAAGTTCTTAAATTAGAAGTTAAATTATTTTCATTTTAAACTACATGAATTTTCAAATACATGAGCTTTCGACTAGAAGAGATAAATTTTTGATACAAAATATCAGTTTTCAACAAAAAATGTAAGTTTCTTCGTTACCTAAAAAAATCAATTTTTAACGAAAAAATTTCAACATAATAGTTACATTTTTTAAAAAACACATGGCTTCAACTAAAATGATAAATCTTGTAAAAATTAAATTTTAACAAAAGAGTTCTTTAACCCATAAGATTAATTTTCTAAAAATAGAATACTTAATTTTATAATAAAGGAGATGAATCTACAACTAAAAAAAGAAATTTGTATCTAAGTATCTGACTTTCTGAACAAAAAAGATTACTTTTTAACAAAATAGTTGCATTTCCAACAAAATAATAACATTTTCAACTAAATACTAGATTTTTTAACTGAAACAGATAAATTTCGAACCCAAAATATAATAACATAATAGTAGTAAACATTTTTCATGGTCAATGAAATAAAAAAATGATTTGAGCTGAGCTGCAAATCATTTTAATCAATTCTAAGTTAGAAACATTAAAAGTCGAACGATTGCATTTTTTGATATAAACTGAACACTACTTAAATTAAAAGTTTAATTTTTTTCAAAACAGGTAAAAAATCCTTAAACAGCTTTAAGATTTCATTTCAAAATACTAAAAAATCGACATGCTGTTAACATTTTTTGAAATTTGTAATTATGTTTGAATATTTTTCATAATTTTTCTTCCAGATTTATTTTTGAGAATTTTGGAAATCTTTTTAAATATTCTTTTCAAATTAATTTTTCAAAATAATAAACAATTTTCAATTTTCCTAGGATTCTTAAGAAAATATTTTTATTCCTTTAAAGCCTTTCACAATTCTTAAGAAGCTTCTTAATTTTTTGTTTGAAATCCACCAAAATCTATACTTTGATTCAAATTATTTGCATCGAAACTTCTTTACGAATAGCCAAATTTTGTCGGTATACGGAGAATTTTTAATCGATTTTTAACCTTTTTAAAACTTCTAAATATCTCGCACTCCAATTTTTCCTAGGAATAATAGGTGCTCAATATTTAATTATACAAAAAGTTTTAAACAATTTTACTTAAAACTAAAATCCTTTAAATAGAACAATTTATATTGCAACGTTTACAGTTTATTTTCGTTGATTAGTTTTGAATATTTGATTTATAATTACTGACTTTAAATGAACAGTAAAATATTCCTAAATATAAAGCAATTGCTCTTTTTCTTAATTAAAAAATTTCAAATTGTAGATTGGAACAATATTTTAAGTTTAATAAAAGCCTTTAGTTATTAATATATTATTTAAAAGATTTTTTAAAAATGAAAAATGTTTTTTATTTAAAATTCCCGATTTCAAACACTTCTATTTTTTTAATTTTTTAAGTCTTTGAAACTGCATTTTAAAATTTCAAAAATGTATGCTTAAAAATGTAATCTAAAATAAAAAATTTTGTAAGTGAAAGATTTTCTATTTAATCATTTGAACTGAATGATATAAGAACATAAAAAGATAGTAATTCAACTAATTATTTTTAAAAAACTGCTGAAATCAAACTTTCACATATTTTTTTCATATAAATTTGTCAAATTACCGGTAAAAAAATAAATTTACTGTCTCTATCTCCTTCTATCATAAAGATTCAAAAAGAAAGGATCTCTGTCCAGCCGATATTAATGTTACCGTTACTTGTTTAAATAAATAACGCGATGCCGTTAACGCTACTAAAATAAAAAAAACGAAATGTTCCAGGTCACCCGATACTATCAAACACGGTTGAAAATTACCTCCTGCACGAAGAACTTTTGAACTACGTCATGATCCTTCAGATTTGGTATTTTTGATCCAGACTTCTGTGCCTCCTTCCTTGCTTTCCTTCCTAGAAATTGATTAAATATATATAAAAAAAAGATTCCAAAATTAGCATAGTTGACTAAATCTACAAAGGCATAAATTACAACTCAAAAGATATTCATAACCCTCAACCATAAATGAAATTCAACAAAAAAGTTTCTTATAATTAGTTACAAATAGTGCTTGATCAGAAATCGACAAAATCACGCACTGAACCCTGGCTCTCAACGCAAGTAACTTGAAATTTGCGTAAGTTTTCGGAATATCTGTTTTAGTAAGTTCCATACGAAGGGATCAACAATACCTCAAAAAATTTGTGACATTCTCGAAATCGTCGAGGAAATACAGCAAATGAGCTTAATGAATATTAGAAGGAAATAAGAAACTTGGGGAGCACGTTATTTGAACAAATAAAAAGAGCACATGTTAGAAATGGGAAATCGTTCCTCGGCAAAACTCACGTTCACGAAGTTTCTTTTTGAAGTCAGGATCACTACGTCGCTTCTGGTCGAAGTAAAAACAATATCCGACGAAAATTCCCGCAATTCCGACAGCGATTCCCACTGCGGCTTTTGAAACCATGATTATTCTAATAAACAAATTTAAATATTATAATTCACAAACACCTCATCTCTGCTTCGACCATACTTGAGAAAAAAGGACATGTAGCTTGCGCACGCGCAGACGAACATTAGCCTCGTTTTCAAAAGAAAAAAATCACAGGATAAGCGCTAAAAAATTTTTGAGATTTGAGATAATTTTTATTTAAATTGGAAGTAGGACTAATTTCTTAAATGTAAGCACGAGTATAAGTTTGTTAAATAGAAAATATCTATTTATTTTCAGTGTTGACTTGATTTCCGGATTTAACAGCGAAAGCAAAAGCTGCAAAAGGGGGTTCAATAAATTGGGAAAATTACAATCTGATTTCATTAAATTATAATACTGATATTGTTAATATTTTTAATTTATGAGTAAAAGCAATGCGATAAGCAGAATAAATATTCATGAAAGATAATTATTCTGAATTAAAATCATTTAAACAGAAAATGGCACTGGGCTTGAAATATGTTGAGTCTGTCCTGATCGCGCGCAATTCAAACAAAAAATTTAAGTTTTGCAAAAGAAAGGTATTATTGAAATTAACGACTTTCTGTTTGCTTATTAATACAAAATTTTCTCATTATTGAATTAATAGACTTGATTCCGCTAAAAGGCTATCAACACAAATATAATTTCTTAAAAAATGTACATCAATCGTTTCTTGTAAACTCGGTTTGTTGAGAGTTGACTTCTCATCCCGTCACCTGAGAGTGGCGCTACTTATCGCACATTAACAAACATGTCGCGGGGTAGTAGTGCTGGTTTTGACAGGCATATTACTATTTTTTCGCCTGAAGGGCGGCTTTATCAAGTAGGTAAGTGATTAAAAAAGAATTTTCTATATTTCTGTTTTCCGAATCCTTGTCACAGACTACCGTAATTCTAGTTTTCGTACATTTTTTACATTTACAACATTGACAATGACGCGGCGTGATCAGCACTTTTGAACCATTGTTTTCTCGTTTGTTGCAGAATATGCTTTTAAAGCTATTAACCAAGGAGGACTTACGTCCGTTGCCGTAAAAGGTGTAGATACTGCCGTTTTTGCCACACAGAAAAAAGTTCCAGTAAGTAATGTTTTCTTTCTATGAACCGTTTTTAGATATATAGGTTAGGACCGGGATTTCTACTCCAGAAAAGTTCAAATTAATATTGTTTTAAGTTCCATTTTAATAATTTCAAAACTAATCTGTAGTGAATTTAACTCTTGTGAAGCATGTTCTATTTTATCTATTATTTAATCAAATTTAGGAATGGTATTTAAGTGTGATTGAGAAAGTTGGCTACATTAAGTCAGTCATTTTCGACTTTTTCTTTTAATTATGGTTGTGTCCTAAAATTATCACAATAAAGTGCCAAGAGACAGTCATAATTCTTTACGATTTTCCCTGTTCCGAAGTCAAAATCATAATTCTTGACTAATTTTTTTTTTCATTAAATTTATTCACCGGCTAAACCCTATGCCAAGTTATAATTAAATTTATTTCCTAAATTTACGGTTCCAAGTCAGAATTATTTTCATTAAACAAATTTTCTATTATAATTCAGAAATTTGAAATTCACAAATATCACTTATTGTAAGTTGACAACAAAAATCAAGAGTAGAGTTCCATATTTTAGAGTTGAAGTTTTAAAAAGATAGTTCGAAGTTTGTCCCATAAGTTTTTTGACTCGTTACGCTGCATTACTATTTCAGGATAAAATCAGGAAATAAGTGTAAAAATCATACTAAATGAGGGCTAAAATTGTTAATTTTATACTTACAAAAATTTTAGTATAGCAAGTCTCGGACACTATTGCACACTTTTATTGAGAGATGACACTATTTTGTTACTATTTCGAAAATGACACTATTTTCAAACAATTGTCTGCTAATGCCAATATTCCTTTATTTTTCCTTGAAAAATATTTTTGAATTTTTCGCTGCTGGGCTAAAATAATATGCCTGCTATCTCAAGTAGTTAAATTTTTACCAAAAATGTGAATTTTCAACAAATTACATAAGTTTTCAAGTAAATAGTTTGAACATTGGATGGTGATGCTGGTCAAATTTCATTATAGTACCCTCCCACTTATCGCACTACCGCTTATCGCGACTTCCCCTACTCGATTTGATCCCACTACCGACTTTTTAAAGATGTTGATATTCTATGTAACCTATTTAATAAGTTAGTTTCAATTTATCAATGGCTATCAATTCTAGTAAAAAAATTCAACCCAAAACGTTTTATATGGAAACACTTACATGCCTTTCCAGTCCAGAGTACTCCTTTTTTTTTAATTTTCTTATGAATAAAACTTATAATAAACCATACAGATTTTAGGATTAGTATGTAAAATGAACGAAATAACCTTCTAATGTTTTCTTTTACATGTTTCCTCAGCTGTCAAATTTTGACATTTCCTTTTTTTGAACAGATTCGATTTTCTAAACCAATCAGATATGAGGTTAAACCCAAGGGGAGAAAGATTTTTTTTCTGTGGTGGGAGAACTCACATAACTCGAATCCCAGCCTCTAGCAATAAGTGGGAGGGTACTGTATATATTTTTCTTCGTTTCTAAAAACTTATTTATTAATATTTGATTTTTTAAACCAGAAAAGATCAATTTTTACCATAACAAGAATAGTTAAATGTTCATTCAGGAGAATTAATTACCAAAAAAAGAATTGTTTATAAACAGTTTAAGTTTGTAACAAGCTGTTGAATTTTCAAGCCAAAAAAACAAATTTTCTACTAAACAGTTGAATTTTAAACTAAAATTATGAATGAAGTGGAATTTTTAACTTAAAAATATGAATTTTCTATTTAAATGATTAATTTTTAATATAAGATGTAAGGGTTGATACTTCAATAAAGAATATTTTAATTTAAAATAAAAAACAGTAGGTTTCACCAACAAAAGCGAATTTTAGATCAATATTTTGAAATGTTAACCAAAAATGAAGTAGTTCATATTTTGCAATAAAAGAATTTAATTTAAAATAGAAAGTAGTTGGATTCAACCAACAAAAAATAAATTTTCAACCAAACAATTGCATTTCTAACCAAAGCAAAAATAGATTTTTTACCAATAAAAGGCGAAATTTCTACCAAATTGTCGAATTTTCAAACCAAAAATATGATTTTCCTACAAAAAAGTTAAAATTTTAACAAAAAATTTAATTTTCAATGAATATAAGTTAAATTTTTACTAAAATATTAAAATTTTAATTTAAAAGAATACATTTTCAACCAAAAACAAAATTGTTACTCACATTATTAATCTTGAAGCAAAGAAATTAAGTTTGCAAGAAGTAGTTCAACTTTTAACTGTGGAGTTGAATTTTTAACGAAAAATGTAATAGTTGACATTTCAACAAAATACGAATTTAATAAAAAATAAAATGAAACAACAGTCTGATTTAAGCAATAAAAAATAATTTCAACTAATTACTTGATACCTGAACTATACCAGATTAATTTTCAACCAAGCATTTCAATTTTTAACAAACAATAAAATGGATTTTCACCAAAATAGATCAATTTTTAATCAAACAGTTAAATTTTCAGCCCGATAATTTTTTGTTATGTTCATTTGATAAGCAACACAATTCCATGAATTTCATACGGGAAGACCTGTTCCTCATTCAATTCAATATTGAGAAAACAAAATTATCCGCCTTCCAGAAATGGTTTAGCCTGAATAAAACTTAAAATATCTTGCTTGTGAAAGGAGAAATTCAACAAGGAATTGGCAAATATATAAGTGTGTTTTTTTGTTATATTATACTTTGTATATAAGCTAACAAATCTTAGCGCTGCAGTTTTGTTAATTTTAAACTGCTTGCAAAATTTTCCGGCAGATTTAAAAAAAGGAGCCGCAAGTCATGGAAAACCTGGATATGTGGGGAAAGTCAGGGATTTAAAAAAAAACTTGCAAAACGCAAAGAATTTATATAAGAGGCACTTTAAATAACTCTGAATAATTATTTTTTTCACCAATTTTTAATGTTACATTGTGGTCTTTAAATTTGAATGGCCAGGAGAGATGAGAAATTGGAATAGTGTTATGAAAATAAAGTTTTGCAGCGGCCCTAGAAAGAAAAATCGGAATAACTGAATTATGTCTAAAAATATTAAAGTTTAAATAAAAAGTGTGTGCATTTTTGGAAGCAAATGTCAAAATTAAAATGCTTATAATATCCGTATAAATATCGGGAAAATAAGTTAACACATTTTTTTTTCGCCGAGAAATTCTGCGACTTGAAGTTTGAAACGTATATATGCTGTAAATGCTAAAGAACCCTATGAAATATCATAAAATATTGTATTATAATATTTATTATAGTTAATCTTTAAATTATTGTTCTCCCTATTCATTTATAGCAAAAATGTTATAGGTTCAAAAAATTATTAATGAAACAAATGCATTCCTTGGCATCTTAGTTTTATATTGCCATGCTATCTTGTTCGGGTTATCCTTAATTTATAAAAAGAAATTTTAGGAATTTTTCAAATTTTTTGTTTTCGAAAATCCAATTGTGTAAAATTGTTAACTTTTTGGCAATCAACCTCAAATCAAAAACCGCATAATTGAACGCTTTTTGTACACAGGGAAAATTAAATTTCGTTATAGTAAAATTTGTGTGTACAATTGTGCAAAATGTCATTCCTTTTATTTATTGCTACAGTAGCTTTGTGTACAGTTACGTTATAAATAGATTTTTTATAAAAAATAATGTGTGAATCGTCCTTCGTCTCGAGAATTGGAATGGAATGAATTATAATCTATAAATATACATCTTATTTCAGGATAAGCTGCTCGATGCTTCCAGTATGACCCACTTGTTCCAAATTACGGAATATATTGGTGTGGTTATGACTGGCATGATTGGTAAGCATCAAACTTAACAACATATTAACTTATAAAAGCATATGCAATTTAATTTTAAAATATATCATTTAATTTTTTCAGCGGATAGTAAATCCCAAGTGCAACGGGCTCGTTACGAAGCAGCCAACTTCAAATATAAGAACGGTTATGAAATTCCGGTAGACAGTTTGTGTCGCCGAGTAGCTGACATTAGCCAAGTATACACTCAAAATGCGGAAATGCGACCCCTCGGTTGTTCCATGATCCTGATAGCATACGACGAAGAAAAAGGGCCTTGCATTTACAAAGCCGATCCTGCTGGTTATTATTGCGGCTACAGAGCCGTTTCCGCTGGTTCTAAACAAGCAGAAGCTAATTCCTATCTTGAGAAAAAACTGAAGAAGAAGCAAAACTACGAGCATGATGAAGTTATACAGTTAGCAATCACTTGCCTCTCTACTGTATTGTCTGTGGATTTCAAACCATCGGAAATAGAAGTCGGCATTGTCTCGAAGGACAATCCAAAGTTCCAGTAAATAAAACTTTCATATTTTTTGTTTAGAAAACTAGTTTTGTATTGTTTAATTTTTACTAAAAAGTTGTTCTGTTTTCAGCATTCTGAGCGAGACGGAAATTGATAAGCACTTAACTGCCATTGCCGAAAAGGATTAATCAAACTTTATATTTGTACTTTCTTGAAAAATAAACGTTACTCATAATAAGAGTTTTTTTTAGTTTATTTTCAGAGTGTCTTGATTTTGAGAATTTTCCCTCTTAAAGTTTCGAGTGTCACTTGGACTTGATTTAAATTAAAGTGCAATAAGTAATACTGAATATTTTAACATTTAAATAAATTTAATAGACTGAAGGATCATCATGCTGGTCGGTTTTATTCGAGGAAAAAAATTCTCGGGTTTTAAACATTTTTCATGGTCATTGAAGTTAAAAAAAAGAACTCTTCAAACTGAAAATGTTTTCATTTGGAATAATCAAAATTGAACTGAAATTTATAGCACTCGTGTAACTGTTTTGATTTTTTTAAGCTTAAAAATTAAAGCTTAACCAAATGTGTTTTCAGAAATTCGTACTACAAGCGCTAAATAATTTACATGTATAAGATAGAAACTTTCAACACTTTTCAATTGAACTATATTAAATGAAATGGCATTAAAGTGGAAATATTTGTGTAAAAAAGAAAAGTTTTCTTCTAGTTAAAAAAATCAAAATTTCGTCCCTTAAAACTCTGTAAAAATCTTAAAAATAAAAAACTTCTCTTCCAATTTAAAAAAATTGAAAATCAAACATTCCTCCCTTCCAACATAATAAAAATGTTAAAAATAAAACGTGCCCCGTTTCCAACTCAGTAGAAAATAGAAGATAAAAAGTTCACCCTTTTCACCTGATTGTTAAAAATACCAAATATGCCCCCGGTCTACCCAAAACATGTCAAAAATAAAAAAGTCTCTTACAATTCAGAAAACCTATTAGTAGCCAAAATGTCCTCCCTTAAAGCCCAATAAAAAATTTCAAATCAAAAGAAATGCCTCTTCCAATTCAAATATGAAAACAGAAATTTCTTCCTTCCAACTCAATAAAAATGTTGAAATAGAAAATCACATTCTAAATTAAAAAATATTAAAATGGCTTCTTCTGATTCAGAAAAAGTTTATTTCGTCCCTTGAAAATCCATAAAAACCTTAAAAATTCTTCCCGTGTAATCAAAACGTTAAAAAATAAAGAAGGCCTTTTTTCAATTCAGTACAAAGTGGAAAATAAAAAGCTCCCCCTAATCAACATGCTGAAAAAATGCCTTTTCCAATTAAGGAAAAAGAGTGTAAACCGAAATTTCCTTTTCCAATTCAGTATACATTTTCAAAACAAAAGAAGCCTCTTCCAATTCGGGAAAAAATATTGAAAATGAGAAGTTCCTCCTTTCAACTCAATAGAAAAGTTCAAATAAAAAGAAGATCTGTCCTAGTTTTAAAAAAATCCAAATTTCGTTACAAACCCTGTAAAAATCCTAAAAATAAATAAATAAACTTCTTTCTTCGAACTCAACAAAAAATTAAAACCTTAACTTTGCACCCTTCCAACTTAATAAAAATGTTCAAAATAAAACATGTCTCTTCCAATTCAGAAAAAAATTGTACAACAAAATTTCCTTCCTTACAACTGGATACAGATTTTGAAATTAAAAAATTATGCTCCCAAATATTAAAAACCAAAATTTTCTAATTTGATGCAAATTAAAAAATGATCAAATGTCCCACTGCCAATTCTAAAAAAATTGAAATTACCTCGTTTCAATCTCGATAAAAATGTTTTAAAAACAAAGAAAAATCCTCTTAAATTCGGAAAATATTAAAAATTAATTGCAATCTTCCAAAATGCAATCTCTGTCTAATTAGAATTGTAAAATTCAGACGTATTTTTTTTATGCATGAATCGTTTTTTCTTGAATTATTTTTTATCGAAGTCCTGTCAACTTAATAATGGTTTCATTGTTCTTTATTAGTCAAACTTCAACACTTCACTTACCAATTACATTTTTTTAAATTGCATTATTAAAATTGTAATATCGGAATTATAAATTTAGAATAACAATATGTATTTGAATAGGAAATACAGTTGAATTAAAGAGTTTATGAATTTATTCATTTGTAATAATTCAAAAATTAAAAATACTTTATGAAGTTTCAATCGGTCGTACATTTGTTTTACTCTTAATACTTTATTATTGATGCAATTCAAGTTTCAATCAGCTTGAAACTTTTTAATCAAAAATTTGAAAATTCACAATTTATTTTAAATTATTTTGAGTCTTGAAACTGGGTCTTATAATTCTTTAAATTGAAAATGTACTTCTAAAAATGAAGACCTAAAATGGAAAAATTATACACTAATTTTTATTTGTTTAAGACTTCAAAACTGCATTTTAAAATTGTTTAAATTGAAGATGTGCGCTTAAAAATGAAGACATAAAGTGGAAAAAATCTTAAGTAAAATATTTCAGAATTATGTTTTGTAAACTAAATGATTTCAAAATTGGGTAGAAATCCCTGACAAAAAACAAATAAACTGAAAATTTCCGGTCCAGTAGTCGCCCTGACATAAAGATTCAAGAAATAAAATAATACCCTGATAAATTACTTATAAATTAAGAAATTTATTCGTAGACTTAAAATACATGAAAATGGAAATAGAAAAATTACTTCCCGCTTGCAGTCGCAAGTGGATTTCTTAAAACCAGGATGACAGAATCTCCACGTAGAAACATTTTCGAGATGAACCGATCCTTATTAACGGGCTTTGCCTGTAAAAAAGAAATAAATTTATTAACTTTATTTGTTTTTAAAATATCGCGACATGTAATAACGATTTTGCAAGCATTTTTGAGGATAAAAGACCTTCTTTTTTCCTTTTCCAGTACGCGGAAGCTCTGTCCACATTTCTTTCACGTTTTCCAAGACCATATTGCAATGTCTGTCAAAAGCCTTTACTCGACCAAGCAATTTTTTGTTGTTTCTGCAATTTATCAGAACTTGGGTATTGTTTTTTACGGATTGCGTGAGAACGGAAAGTGGTCCTGTATTGAATTCTTCCTCTTCTCTTTTGGCGAGTTCTTCTGGGGTCATTTCTGACTTTGGTTTCGCTACAGCCGACCTAAAAAATTATATTTTTTGTAATTATTATGTCTTTCTCTTTAAATAACGTAATTATAATTTTTGTATATTTTAATTTTAAATTAACTTCAGAGATACTATAGACTAATGTATTCAAAAACATTGGAAAAAGTGACTAATTTTGGCTCCAAAGTGACTACTTTTCAAGCAAAAAGAGGCCTATAAAGTCAATAGAAATATTTATCAACACAAAAATGTAAAAAAAAAAAAATAATGTTCATACAAATTGTAATTTATTTGATTATAAATTAAATGAACCTTTGACAAGTGCATTATTTATATTTGCAGGCTTTAAAATAGGAAAGAGAAAAACAGAACATTATAATTTAAAATGTAATTTTAATATTGCGACATCACAACCTAAAATGCTCTGAATATAGACACCATATTGAATTTAATATGAAACGCTTTAAGTTTTTAACCTTTAAAAAAAATTGCGATTTCAACAAAATAGATTAATGTTAAAGCTGAAAAATGAACTTTCAACGGAAAAGATTAATTTTTTAACAAAAAAAAAAAAAAAAACAAGAATGTTCGTCAAAATACAGTTTAATTTTCTACTAAAAAAGATAAATTTTTAACCAAAAATAGAATACACAGTTCAATTTTCAGTTATAAACATAATTTAAAACAAAAGAATTTTTAAGAAAATAGTTCAATTTTCAAACAGACGTAAATTTTCAACTAAATTGATGAATCTTTGAACAAAATAAACAAGAGATGAATTTCCAACTAAAACGATCAATCTTAAACTAAAAAAATTCATATTTATCAAAATAGTTGAATTCTCAACCCAAATAGATTATTAATTGTGACCCAAATAGTTGCATTTTTAACCAAAGGTGAACTTATAACCAGAAAACAATTAAATTTTCAAGGAAAAAGTTAATTTTCGACCAAGAAAGCAAAATTTTCAATTAACGAGTTGCACTTTTAAGGAAATGAGATGAGTTTTAAAAAATTGTAGAGTTGAATGACACAAATTGAGTTTTGAGACAAAAATATCGAATATTTTAGAAAGAATTTTACTTTAAATCCTTAAAAGATAAATTTTCAATAAAAAATTTCGTTTCTAACAAAATAGCTGCTTTTGCAACAACAGAAAATTAATTTTCAACTAAAAATTGCATTTAGAATCCAATAGTTGCACTTTCAAGGAAGAGATGAATTTTCTATAAAAAAAGATGAATTTGTAACAAAAAAATTGAGCTTCCAACTTAAAAAGTAAATGTTTTAAAACGATGTGACTTAATCCTGTAAAGGTAAATTTTCAACCAAATAACTGCATTTTCAATGGAAGGGGGGGATTAGTTTTTAACTCGAACGTTCTAGAACCAACGAAAAGGTTACATTTTAAAAGAAAAAAAATAATAATTAATTTTACAAATAAAAAAAAATAACTTTGAACCAAAAATATTTACAAGTTTCTTGAAAATACACTGAATTTCAATAGCATTTCCATACCATAGATTCATATAAATTTCATAGACAGATTAATAAATTTTTTAATAGATAAAATTTAAAATAAGTGTCATGAAAGTGACTTGATGTGGCTTTTTGCTATAAAAAAGTAACTTAAGTTATTTTTTTCATTAAAAAGTGACTTAAATAAAACAAGTGAATGTGTGGTAGCTCTTTAACTTGGAAATAACAAAGCCGTCTTTTAAACTTTTTCAGTATTTTTGCGTAATTAATAATTCTGTGCAAAAGAAACGATATGCGGCGTCGGCGTTTATACGATACAGAGAATACAGGTTATGTTAAGTAATGGCAAGAACAGAATTCATGATTCCGTTTAAATAATACTTTTAAGCATTTTTTAAATTGACTTATGTAAGATCTATGAAGATAAAAAATAGGGAAACTAATGAAAATACTTACATTTTTGAGTGTTTTGTAGTTTTCGCTGTAAAAGGAAGTGGAAGTCGAAGAGGTTATAACACGTCTTATGTCGTTAAGTATCTGCAGTACCTTTTAGATGCACTGATACGAGTGAGAACGATAATCAAATACTTTCGTTTCGAAAATATCGCTTACGAGATATTTTCTTTGCCTCGTAAATATTAAAAGATAAATGATGTTTAAGTATTCTATCTTAGATTTTTGGAGCAGTTTGCTCAAGTTTACTGCGAAAGTGTAAAGCCTAAAGGCGCGTTTACAATTTAGTACGTTATGTAATTTCTTATGGAGTCGAAATTCTATTGGTAAATAACGAAATCAAGTCCAAATATGATAAATAATAAACCAATCCGCATTTTTAATTAATTAATTGTTGTAAACAGGCCCCACTTTAGGATAAAACGCGCAAGCTTCTCTAGCCTCTCTTTCTCCTTTCAATAAACGATTCGTAGAATTTGTTTAAAAAACTTTAAAGCCCAAAAAGTGCTTTCTAAAATCAAATATCTTGCGTCTTTCGAGCTTTCCAGTCAGTGTTCCATAAGATTCTTTCATTAAGATTTCAAAATAGGGCTTAATAGAAACTAAAGAAAGATTACAAAAAATATAAAAGATTTTCCGTTGAATTTAACGGAAAGGGGGTTTTAAATCTATGGAATTATACGAGATCCGCTTGGATACTTCCTTCGCAACACTCTTGTCTGCGGAAGTAAGAAAAAGCTAGAAAATTGTGGAAGGCGAATAGCAACACGAACACACAGATGACGTTCAAACTTGTTCTCCATTCATGTTCGTGACGCAGAAAGTCGCAAATGGCCTCAAACATGAGAACAGGTGAGCGAAAGGTGAAAAATTAAATCGCGATTGTGGAACAAAAGATGTGCTGAAAATCAAATTTCAATGGTTGTTGGTGCATCGACATCTGTGCTGTAGGTTATTTCGGGTTTAATTACATCAATTTGAACTTTGCAGAGAGTTTAATTTCTATCAGCAACCAACAATTAACTATTATCGCAGAGATTTATTACAAGTGTTTGACTATCTAGACTCAAATGTCAAAAGCAACAAAAGTCCCTGACATTCAACAAAGTGGGCGTATCAAGCTAAGCATTTATCTCGCGAAACTTGTTGGAAATTGACTCTAATATCGTTTTTATCCAGCCAAGTGCGCACAAAGTGCCTGTAATTTGCAGTGTTATAGTGCGATTGTCAATACGCATCGTGTCGGATTTTGATGTTGAAATAAGCAGGAAATAAAGTGATTTGTCGAAGCCTCTCTGCAGATATACGTGCTGATTTTTCGTTTGTTTACAGATATGCGAATTCCAACAAGAGCAGCCCCTCGACCTCCTGGACAGTCGGCGATGTACACGAGTTCGGTTTGGAACAGCAAGTGAGTGTTTTTTTTATTAATCATTTGCCCTTCTCTTCGACCTTTATTCCTTTTTTTATCACTTTTTTTACGCTACTACTCTGAATTAGGAAATACGGCGAATTTCAATTTTCCGACTATTTTTAGAATCTATGCCGACGAAAACAAACTTTCCGGAAGGAGAGTTCCTATATAGCTTCCAAACTGTTGCAATTTTGACCCCATTTCTCTTTCTCTTTGAAATAACACTGATGTTTATTTATAAATAAACTTTGAATCTGTTTTTTCATGGTGCAGTGATAGAATTTAATTTGAAGCAGATTTTAAATTTTAAATAACAAAAAACATGAATTTTCAATTAAAAATAGTTGAAGTTTCTGTTAAAAAAGATAAATTTGTAATAAAAAAGACAATAGTTTAATATACAGTTAAAAAAGATTAATTTCCAACAAAAGAAATGCCTTGATGACAAACAAAATTATTTACAAAAAAATATTTGAATCCTCAATCAAAAAAGATAATGATCAAACAGTTGCATTTTTACCAGAAAATAGATGAACTTTCAAGAAAAAAAGTTGAGTTTCCAAGCTAAAAAGAATTTGTTTAGAAAAAAATTGACCTTCAACTCTGAAAATATAAATTTTCAACACAAAGTTGAGTTTTCAAGCTGAAAAGTAAAATGTTTCAGACAAAATTTTCTTTTAATGCCGAAAAGACAAAATTTCAAGAAAAAAGTCAATTTTTAACCCAATAGCTGCATTTTCAACGAGAAAAAAATCATTAACTTTTAACTTAACACTGCATATATGACGAAATATTTGCAACTTGCAACAAAGGAGGTGAAATTTTTACAAAGAGATGAGTTTTTAACAAATAATTGAGTTTCCAAGATAAAAAGTCGAATGGTTTAGAACAAATTAGAATTTTTTCCCAAAAAGCAGCATTCAAAATGGGAAAAAAATAATTAATTTTAAACTTAACATTGCATTTATGACGAAATAGTTGCAATTTGAAACAAAGGAGATGAATTTTTTACAAAGAGATGAGTTTTTAACAATTAATTGAGTTTCCAAGCCAAAAAGTCGACTGGTTTAGAAAAAATTTGAATTTTTTCCAAAAAGACAGTTATATTTTCTTTTGCCAAAAAGAAAGATTTTACCATTCAAAAAATGAATATTCAACAAAACAATAGAATTTTCAATAAAATAATAAAATTTTTAACCAAAATAGATTAATTTTGAACCAAAAATATAATAGTGGACAAATTATAATAGTAGGGGACAACAAATTTTTAGTGCAAACAGTTTTATTTCAAAAAATAACAAATAAATAAGTTCTCAACCAGTTGTATTTTTAACCGCAAAAGTTCAAATATTCTCTAAAAGAGTTTTTATTTTAACCCGAGAATATGAATTTTCTAGAAAAACAGTTTCTTCAAATCCACGATTTTCCACCAAGGAGATTAATTATATACGTGCGGCTCGCAAGTTTGAACGCGCTCAGGGTGCGTACTTGTTGAATCTCTCATTACGTGTTCGGTCATTGTACATACACCACTTTTTTCATACGACTTTTAAAATTAAAAGTCAAATCATCCACAACTGAAATTTAGTGATTGTGAATTCTCTTTTGTTAAAGCTCCTTCGGCTTTAACAAACACATTCTCACCACGGGTACCTTTAGAGAAAAAAAGGTTGAAAGCAAATTTTCAGATTTAATTTAAAAATAATTTTGTTACGTAAAATTTTATTGTACCGTGTACCCTATTTTTGTTAATTTGTAAAGAATTTTTTTATTCTTTTTATTTTTAATGTTACTTTTTACGAATAAAGAAAAAACTACTCGTCAAATTTGTAAAGATTTCTGATATGTGAAAAAAGTATCTAAAAAATTACTAAGATTTTTTTTTATTTTACAGGATTTTAGTAAACTTTAGGAAAAATATTCGAAATATGTCTTAAATATTTTATACGTTTTTGGACAATCTTTTAGTTTTAAATATTTTTTATCTCTTCATAACTTCTAAAATGACTAAATAATAAATATCTTTTAAACTGGATGGAATTATTCCAAATATTATCTTAAAATCTTGCAGAATCATTTTTGACAATTGTGGAAATATTTTTTAAGTTTTAAAATTATTTTTCAAAATAACGAATCACTTGGAATGTTTCCACAAATCTTAAGACATTTTTTCATTGCCCTTAAACTTTGCGAAATCTATAAAAATCTGCACATTTTGTTTGTTTTTTTATATCTTTTTAAATTTTAAATAATTTTTTCAGTTAATTAAGAACTTTTAAATATCTTCAAGTGATTCGAACTTTTCTAAACATTTTGACTTACATCAACAATTTCTACAAATGTTTGAAAAAATTATGCAAAAGAAAAATTTACCTTAAAATCGTCTTTTAAAATATTCTCTTAAAATAAATTCTTTAAAATACAAAATCATTTGCAATTTTCCCGGATATATTTTTAAAAAATTATTTTGTTGAAACCTTTTAAAAATCTTGAAAAACTTATAAATTTTTCGTTCAAAATGCTTAAAAATTTACTTTTTGTTGTAAATTTGTGGAAATTTTCATCAGATTTAAATTATTTTTGAATCTTTTCAAAACTTCTAAATATCTTTTAAAATTTCAAAGAAATAATTGAAAAAAGCCTCTTAAAGTCATATTCATGTAGTGAGAAACAAAGTATGTTTTCAATAACAATTATACACTTTGTTACATCCCTTTCTTTTATGTAGGATACCTAAATACTAGGTTTACTGCGTCTGCAAAAAACGGGAAATCAATGGGATTTTATTTTTTAAGCGGCAATTTTTTATCTTTCACACATGGATCAGTATGGGAACTTTTTTTTTTATATCGCCGCATTTTACTGAATTTTCTACCAAAAATTGCAAAGTAACTTGGAAATGTTGAAACGATTCAGAGGTGAGATAAAAAATAAGCTTGATATTTAGAAAGGGAAGTTTTGGTAACAGAAATTGAAAATAAAAAAAAAAAAAACTTATTAAAAACTACAAAGTTATTTTATTTGTTCCGTTACGAAAAGAAAAGTTTATTGCCGAATGGCAACTAAATAAATATTATTTCTCGAATTTTTACAGTTATTGATTTCTTTTTTATTGTTTCGGGAGTCTAAAAGGTTTTTTTGATATATTTGAGAACTTGTTGCTGCTAAAAAATCGCTGCAAAATATTTGAGATGTCTAGAGAATAACAAATGATGCTGAGCTTAAAAGGATATTTTGGATATCTAAGGGTTATATACTTACTAAAATACTTTAAAAAAATTGAAAAGTCCAATAAATCAAAATCTCAAAGAAATGTATTTTAAGCATAGTAATTTTTACGGGTTTTGAAATCTTTTGTTCATAGATATAGCTTTAAATAGTATTATTTTCAATACGTCAGAACTTCTTACTGATAAAATTGCGTGTGCATGATTATTTCGAGATACTGCAAATATTGTATGACAAAATAAAAGGTCATTGAAAAATTCTGATTTGAAAAGTTTCTGAAACAAATAATTTAAAATTCAAATCTTAAAAATTTAGGGCAATTTCAATTTAAAATCGTCACTCATTTTTGGCTTCCGATAGGAATTTATTTCCATTTAAATATAGCATTTTGAATGTTTCAATTTAAAACCGCTCCATTCCAAACACTTTGAATTGTAAATTCTACATTTTAAATATTTTATTTTGAACTAATTTAATATATTAGAAATTACATCATAATTTATTTTTCCATAGTGTAGCATTTTAAGTAGTCAGTTTAAAGAGTTTAAAATTAAATAATTCCCAATTGAAAGCCATGGTTGTCAGTTTGAAGCGCTCAACCAAACGTTCGAACGTATTCAAAATTGAATCTTTCATAATTATACAATCCCAAAATTGTAGAATAATTCCACATTGAAAGCCTTTATGATTATAAATATTTCAAAATTAAAATTTATGATAGTTAAATTCTTTTAAAAACTTTGTAAGCGTAATTTTCTAATTTTTAGCCTTTGAAATTGAATCTCTAAGAATTGAAGGGACTATTGTAAGCCTATTATATTTTGCTTATAAAAGTTAAAGTAGCAATCCCATAATGATGAAAGTTAAAAAATGTTCGCGTATAAATATTTTCACTGAAAGGAAGTTAAGTGAAGGCAATTTCCCTATACAACTATAAAACATATAAGACTAATATTATTGATCGAATTAGTAATTTAAATAATCTGTTTATAATTTCTCTCCTGATTTTAAAAATAAGATTTGAGATTGTTAACACTGCTATACAGATCTCAAATTCAAGTGGCTCAATTTCGAACTTTTGACTTGAAATTGTTTATGATAGAATATTCAACTATACAGTTGATCAACTTGGTATATTCAATTTTTTAAATATTTAACTTTTCCACAAATCAATTCCGTTTTTCATATTTTCAAAATTGTGCAGCTTCAAGTTTTTTAAGAGTTGATTTTCATTTTGTACTTTTATTTATTAAATTTATAAATACTTTATTTCAGCGTTTCAATACATAATTTAAAAAAGTTAAATTAATTATAATAAATAATCCTGTAAGTTGCGAAAAAAAACTTTTAACTACACACGGTACCATATTCTAGTTTTGAAACGAATAATTTTGTGTATGTAAAACAAGGGTTCTTCTAGTTCTTTTGTACAGTTATTATCCTTAGAGCATTTTCCGCTTAATTCGAAAATTTCATTTTCAAATATCATATATTTAAAAAGAAAAGGGGGAAATGGAAACGTTTTCGAGACTAGAGGTAAAAGGGGATCCCTGGTTTAATAGTCACAAACAGTAAAAAAATTAGGTAGTGATTTATAATCAAGTAATTTCGACTTATTAAATGAAAACATAAAATTCGATGATTCACTCTAAATTCACCAACAGTTCACGAACTCTCAGAGTTCGTAAATATTATCTTTTTAAATGCCTGCGTGCTAAAATAAACTGCAGAAGCTGCTTTGCTTGCTGTTATTCTTTGTCATCAGTTTATTCAATTCGCTTAATGTTGGTGTAGATATAGATATCACGTCGTAATTTTAATGAACTTTGTTCATCCTGTCAAAACCAGTTCGATCTCTTTAAATCTTCTTCATACAATGTACCTATTAACCCCTTTTTGCCGATCGATTTAATACAAATAATTTAAAACTGACCTTTTTCGCGGTAGTTAGTCTGTTGGGGAGACATGATTGTATATACAATACCAAAGAGGACAAAACTGTTTTTTTTTTTAAATGAATTTTTTAATCAAATGAAACGTGGGTGGTTATCGCCTAAAACAAAAAATTAATGCCACTCCACAATATCGGGTTTCAAGTTTAGCATGAAATATATTTTTACAAACCGGTATTAAAAAAATAGTTTTAATAATTAACCAATATTTTTTAATAAGCAGACTAAAAGAAGTATTTTTTGATCAACTAAATGATATTTATTTTGTTCAGCAATGACTTGTTTGGTGATAATTTCGTACAACCGACAACACAAAAGAAGAAACCACCGCCTCGGCCACCACCTCCGAAATTTCAGTACAATCGATCACAAAGCAGTAAAGATCTAAAAACGAAGAAACCGGTAAGTTTATCTGATGGAGCTAAACATTAAATTTCTTTCAAACTTCTATTTGTTGTTTTAATGGTTCTTTATTTACTGATATAAAAATTACAAAATTGACATTGACAGGGTGACCGCAGGACAGGGAAAACAGAGAAAGTCAGGAAATTTTGTTCATCAGTTAGAGTTAGGGAAAAGTTCGGAAGCTTGAAAAAAATGGCAAAAGTCAGGAAATTTCTAAAAAAAAAAAGCACTTTAAAGTAATTATCAAGAACAATCAGGGCCTTTTAACCTTTCGTAACTTTTCTCTCAGCTCTCTTTTTATTCACTGTTTTGAGATAAAGTTACTTAGAAAGTTGTTAGAGTCACTTTTTAAAATAAAAAAAATCACTTTGTCACTTCTTCTCTAGAATTTTGAAAGGTATAGAACGATTTTATAGCCTGTAACGCCGTAAGATATTTTAAAAGATTCCAAGAGATTTTATAAGATTTCTGAGTAGTTCATTGATTTTAAGGAATTTAAAAAGCTCTCAAGGTATTTTTAATCTATCTTAAAAATATTCTAATGAATTTTCTATTGATTTCAAATATTTTAGGGTATTTTAAAATATTCTAATGCACTTTAAGATCTTTAAGAAGTTCCAAAGGATTTTAAAAGGTTCCAAAGGATTTGAAATACTTTCGTGAATTTCAGGAAATATTATCCGATATCATATAACTTCATAGGATTTTATAATATTTCAATCAATTTCATAAAATTTATTCACAAGAATTGAGGGTTTCCTTAGGGTTTCAAAGATTTGAAGAGATTTTCAAATATTATGAATCAAATTCTTTTGAATTTAATAAATTTAAAAAGAACATTAGTTACATTATTCAGTTTTTGAGTTAGAAGTTAGTAATTTTTGGTCACTTTCGGTTTAAACAGGACACTTTTTCAAGTAAATTAGGATATGGCAACCCTGAGATCAATAAATTAAAAATTTATAAATTTAGATAGAAAATTGTTTATTCCATTTATAAAATATTTTGTATTAAAAATGTCACTAGATTATAATTTTGGTATTTAAGTGAAGGGCGGCAGTATAGAACCAGATAACCAACATTTTTTAAAACTAGGTTTATTTGATAAAAAATCCTAAAACATCAAGTACACGATGTGAAAAAGACTTTTTGGACATCTAATATTTTAATATGATGATAAAAAAATGTAATTTAAGTTTTAATTAGAAATTTACCATAGCAATAATTTTTTTCTTCCTTTCGCGATATTTTTGTTGAAATTGTTATCGTGTACAGAAAAAAATTCTTTTCATAGTCCTTTTCCTGAATAAACGATTTCTCAGTGCAATACCGTCATAGTAAATTTTGATTTTCTTGGA
Source organism: Druon quercuslanigerum (assembly GCA_010014905.2). NCBI lineage: Eukaryota > Metazoa > Arthropoda > Insecta > Hymenoptera > Cynipidae > Druon > Druon quercuslanigerum. Next base: position 27,178 of record JAAAKG020157237.1, on the reverse strand, counting down.
ACAGTCTACTTTGTTTCTGTGAAACATTTGTTAATGTTATTTAGTTTCCCCATATCTCGGGAGTAATATTTTATTTTTGTGAAAAAATTCAAATTTTATTTCCAATCGCTAACATAGACCGATTTTCAAAACCTGTGACATTGTTATCTCAAAATCCATGCACGATTTACTCGCAATTTGTTTACTTTTTTATCCTCATTCAGAAACTCAATATCTCGGTAGTAAGTTTTTTTGATTTATTCAAACTGAATATTACAGTTTTTATCGCAATCCGCAGCCTAGCTTATTCTAATTTGTAGTGAGCGTCACTTTGAGATTGTCAACTCACAGATATATTTCCTGGAAACTAGGTAACTTGTTCCAATCAAATATTTTTGGTCTTGAATCAGCAGCACGTTATCTCGAAAATGGCTGTACAGAATATTTTTTCGCTCCTTTGAAACTTTTCGTTATTGTTGGTTATCTAATTCTGCACTGCCATCCTTCATATAATGATGGTAAGAAACATGAAAAATTAGCCAGGAAAAGGCAGGGAATTTTTATAATTAAGTTTTGCTGCCACCCGGTATTGATGAAAATACTTATTTTAAATGACAAAACTATTTTTAAAGTTAAAACATTTCTAAATTTAGGCGAGGCCAACGGAACTGTTGACTAATATTTTCACACGCAAGGAAATCAAACGTCACCAACCCATTGGGGCTTTCTCTTCAAACGTTTTAGAAAACTCAACATTTCAATCGTCGACGATAAAACATGGAACGGTTTGTCTAATAGATCTGAGTCCACCGGGTTCTCCAACATTCACAACACGGTCAAGCAGTGACGGCTTGAGTGTGGACAGTTTTGGAAGTGACGGGAATTCAAATCCTTCTGCATTTACTAGTAGTGGCAGCACCTCTCAGACCGAAAGTGCCTTTGAAGACGACTTTGACTTTTTTGGTGGCTTAGACAGTAGCAAAAAATTAGCACAGAATGACCCATGGAAAGTTACATCTGATAACAAGCAAGATCCCTTTTCACCAACTAAGTTATCTAGCTATAATAATGCGAGTCAAGTGAAACAAATCGGTGACGCGTGCTTTTTTGCATTCAACGACGAAAGTGCCACTGCCAATAAAGTGCCTTCGTACAATAAACCAGCTGCGAGCTCGAGTTACCAAATGCCTACTATCATTCGCGCTAAGCCGCGTAAAGAAGTTCCGCTGAAATCTGCTCAAAACTACTCAGCCTCGACTTCTACTATATCTCAAGACTTTTTCGCTGGTTCGAAATTTACTCAGAGAGATGCAACAACTTTACAGGAGTATGTGGTGGATTTTAATTCAAAATGGAAAGCAGAGAGGCCAGGAAGTGAATCTCCTCCAATGCCATCAATTCCTCCCCCCACGTTACCACCTGAGTTTTTGACGGATGCCAAACCTAAGCCACAGGTAATTAAAATTGGTGTACAGTATAGGGAGTTAAAAAAATAATTGAATTACAGGCCTGGGACTTACTACACAATTGGCACTTTTTTTTAAAGCAATGACGGTATTTTGTGCTTCAAAAAAGTGGCACTAAAAACATTATTTTTAAATCATCAAGGTGAAATTCAAACCAAAAAAGATTTTTCAGTTAATGAAGAAAAGCATGGCCTACAAAATGTTGAATTTGTGAAGTAAAAACATAAAAATTCAACAAAGCAGTTGAATGTTCAACAAAATAATTTAGTTTTAAGTTTAAAAAAATTACTTTTGAACTAAAATAAAAAATGAATTTTCGACTAAAATTATAAATCTCCATAAAAAAATGATCTTTTAAAACATTTTCATTGGAAAATGTTATGTTTGATATTGCAACCAAAAAATATTTGAATTTAAAATTTAACCAACAAAGATGAATTTTCAACGAAATACTTGATTTTTAACAAAAAACCGGATTTTCTACTAAAAAAAGATGAATTCTCAAAAAAATACCTCTACATCTTTAAACAAATAGTTTAATTTTCAACCAAGAAGATTGATTGTCTAAAAAAAACAGAAAAAATTGTATTTTTAAGTTACAAAACATCAATTTTTAACCAAGAATGGAGTAGTTAAATTTTCATCGAGAAAAATTAATTTTCAATAGAAACAAAAGAAATTTCCCAAAAAAAAATTTAATTTGTTTCCAATTAGGTAGTTCAATTTTATACCAAATTGTCGAATTTTCAAGTTAAAAAGACGAATTACTATAAAACAGTTTAATTTTCACCCCTGGAATATAATTTTGCAACAAAAAAGTTGATTTACAACCAATCAGTTGAATTTTCAATAAAATACTTGATTATAAACGAAAAGTTGATTTTCTACATAAAAAGGCGAATTTTTAACTTTTTAAATACTTGAATTTTGAATCAAGAAGATTAATTTTTCACAAAAAGACGAATTTTTTAAACATTGCATCACTTTTCACTTTGAACCATAGATGTGAATTTTCTTGGATTAATTTTTAGTTTATATTTTTTTCGTTTCTAAATTTTTTAAACTAAATAGTTGAGTTTTACACCAAATTGTCGAATCCAGTTGAATTTTTAACAATAAATTGTTTTACAGCTACTTAGTTACATTTTCAACAAAATAGGTAAATTTTAAGGAAAAGGTTACTTTTAAACCAAGAGAAAAAATTACGAATCGTCAATCGAAAAAATGATTTTTTAAGAAAGTACCAACAAACGGCGTAATTTCGGATATGTGGGGCAAATTCAGAATTTCCTAAATCCCCTAAATTAATAGGTCAAATTACCACCTTTAGTAATTTAAACTATCAATTTAGGAACGTCCGAATTTACCCCACAAGTCCGAAATTACCTTATTTGACGGTAGTTCAGATTTCAACAAAATACTTGATTTGTAATCGAAAAATTCATTTTCTACCATAAAGACAAATTTTCAACCATGTAGTTAATATTCTATCAAATTTTATAATTTTCTAGCGAAAATTACGATTTTTTTTTACAAAACAGTTGAATTCTTAACACGAAAGTGTGCATTTTCAATCATAAATTGAATTTGAAATTAAAACAGATTAATTTTTAACCAGACATTATACCAAAAAGATGAATGTTCAATAAAATATTTGAATTTTTAATTGAAAAAATTTGTTAGTCAATAAAAAAGATTAAATTGTTGAATTTTCTAGTCAAAAAGATGATTTTTTAACCAAAAAATTGAATTTTCAACAGAGTAGTAAGATTTTTTAACAAAATTGTTGAATTTGCAGCAAAATAATTCATTTTTGAACCAAAGAATACAATTTTAACAAAAAAAAAAAATGAATTCTTAACCAAGAATTTAATAGTAGACTTTTCAACCTAAAAGAAGGAACTTTATCGAAAAATAGTTTGATTTTCTTATTCTGTTCTGTTAACTTAATTGGAATTTAAGTGAAAAAATGAGTAAACGGGGAAAAACTTGATAGCCTACGATAACCAAATAGGAATTTGGATCATTTATAGACTAATTACTAAAGAATAACATTTTAAGTAAACATTGAAGTTCATTTTCTAATGGTTGGAAAATTTTATGACACTATTGTCAAAAAATTGTTGACACTAAACTATTTTCGGTCTCTAAAATCAGACCGTGACCTGAAATTAAAACAAGAATGAAGCATGAAGGGTATTATATTTTAATAACTACGTTCTAAATACAATATTAGTGGGACTATTTATAGAAAGCAGGTTTATATTCTTTCGACAAAGAAAATTTTTTTAAATGAATTCCCTATCATTTTATTTAAATCCACTTTAATTCATCTGACTATACTTTTAATTTAGTAATGCTAATGCACCTAGAATTTATTTAAGATTACGTTAAGTGTCTTGAATTTGTTTATTTAATTGGATTAAAAGTGATCAATATAGTATATTCGAATAAACTCTCTGTGAAAAAGTACCGTTATTATGAACCAGATAACGATATTAATTATAAGAACATTGCATCGCTAAAATTTAAATTTGATCTTTCAGGGAAATCGCGAACCATATGGCATCGCGCTTTACAATTTTCCAGAGACGCAGGCAGGAGATTTAGCTTTAAAAGAAGGAGATACTGTGATTTTATTGAGAGTCGTTAATGACGAATGGATGGAAGGACGTATTGGAAATCGTGAAGGAATGTTTCCCGCCAATTTCATCGATATCAAGGTCCCGATTTCGGGTGCTCCGACAAACATAGTCAATGCCTTGTACACGTTCAGAGGCGAAACTTGGGAAGATTTGCCTTTCGAGGTACCTACTTATTTTCCTTTAAAACTAGCATCATCAATCGCGCGCTTTAGTTTTTCGATTTGAGGGAATCAAGAAAATCGTTTTATTTTACAGGATTTTATGCAATTGTAGGAAAAATTCGAGTCGTTTAAAAGGCAAATTAGAAATTTCAGTAGTTTAGAAGGAGTTAAAAAATATTTGGTAAATTTTCAAAAATCTTTTCGTTTTAAAATATTTTTTTTTGTTTGACAGTTTTTAATCTATTAATTGTTTGAGGCACACAGCACATAGCATTTTTTAATTACAAATTACCTAAATGTTCAATTAAATAGTTTAAAAAATGGATGTGATTCAGGTAAAAATTTCATTTTATATTTTTTCGTTCTTAAAATTTGTTGACTGACTGGTTCAATTTTTGAACTAAAAAAGATCAATTTGTAAACAAAAATGTAGAAGTTAAATTTTCAGATAAGACAATTAATTTACAATAATAATTTAAAAAAACGATTTTTCTACAATATACTTTAACTTTATAACAACTAGTTGAATTTTCATGATAAAAAGACGATTTTGCCTACATAAAAATATGAATTAATAATTTTTCATGAAAAATGAACATTTACTTGTTAACAATTTTTAGACACTCTAAAGGGGGACATTCGTAAGCGTAAACGTTTGACGATGGGGGACATAGGTGGAAGTTTACTGTATTTGAAAATTCCAAACATGTCAAAACATAGTGGAGAAAATTGGAAAGAGAACTGTTTTATTTTACAGAATTGTACGAAATTCTAGAACAAATTCAAGTCGCCGTAAAAGAAATTTAGGACTTTAGTAGTTTGCAAGGAGTTTGAAAGTATTTTATAAAATTTCAAAAATCTTTTCAAGTTTTAAAATATTTTGATGTTTTCCTAAAGTTTTGAAAAATATTTCAAAATTAAAAAATTTGAATTAAAATATTTCAAACTTTTTTTTACATTTTTAGGGGATGACTGAAAAAATTCAAAAAATAAAATTGCCCCTTGAAAAAGAAAATTTACTTAATTATTATTATTTATTTAAACAATTTAAAATCTTCGAATTAGAAAATTCTCGACAATTTATGACATTGCTGATATTACTGATCATGAATTTTATTATTCTGGAATTTTTGAACTTTGGAATTAAAAATTGTCGGTAATTTTATAAATTCGGGAATTTGAGTGTCGAGAATTTTATTTTTCGGGGCTGTTCAGTCCCATTTTTAGAAATCGTTCAGATTGTTTTTAAATTTGTTCAAATAGGAAATCATTTGTAATATTTTTAAATTTTCCCTTAAAAATAATTTTTCGAACTATAATTATTTTTTAAAATCCTTTTAAAAGTTTTGACAGATTTTTAACAAAATAGTTCAATTTTAAACCAAGAATATTAATTTTCTATTATAAAAAGAAGAATTTTTAACAAAATACGTGAATTCTTAATGAAATTTTTATAATCAAAGGCATTTTTTTCAGGAAGGAGCGAGGATTAAAGTTCTCTCTAGGATATCAGACGACTGGTTATATGGGGAATGTGGCGGAAAAAGGGGGCAGTTTCCAGCAAATTTTGTTGACAGAGTGCCCTCTGATCTTCCCAATCATTGATAAGTAACTAATTGTTTCATAGTCTCAAGTGGCATAAATGCAAATGAAGTTTGGTAAGACTGTTCATTTTGCATTGTTGATTCAAGTCTGTCTTTTGTCTAAATATCGACTGTACTCCAAACTTTTGTATTCTCTGTAATAGCTTTGTCATACTAAAATTTGCTTACGGCCAACTTATGAATACTTTTGCTACAGTCTTGATGTCAGGAATATTAGAAGTGCTATTTTACTTGTATCAAGTAACAATATATAATCAAGTCTGTACTTGTGTGTTTGTAAAAGAAAAGAAAGAACTACTTTAGCTGAGGTCAGCAAATGTTGTCAACGATCGTTTGTACATAATATTTCAGTCTTACCACTTCTTAATTCTGTAATAATATTATATAAGTTAACACAATTACGCTTTGCTCTATTTGTTGCGTGAGTGTTACAAAACATTTCCTAGCTGAGTAACCCTTTAAGTGTTGAGAATATTGGTACCTTTACATACATCACAAAATTTCTCTTTGTTTCCAACGCAAACTGTTGGAACTTGAAGGGCTAGTGTTTAGTGCATAATAAACATTTTGATATACAAATTGTAATATAATTTGACATTATCAAAGTCGAGGGTATGTTTTGTATTGTATATACACTTAAATTATTTATACAATTGTACCATCTTGTAGGGATTTATGATACAAGTCAAAAGCGATAATTGCGTTTGAAAAGAGTAATATATATTTACATTGTACTTGTTAAGAAATCGTCCGTAGTATAAGTATTTTTCAATGATTCGATTATCCATGAGATTGTGTATAATATATACTTTTTTTAGAATCAACGCCCTTGTAATTTGTTATGATTTAATGACGAAATTGATATTGAAATTCGATTCTCAAGCTTCCCTTCTTCGATATTGTCGTATTCGTTTTCAGTATTATAGTACTTTCTATTTGAATTTCGTACTACCGGGAAACGGGACCAGAATCTTTATTCGAAGGTGATAGGGCAATCAAACTCACTGTCGGGATTATCTTATGCGAAATTCGATGAGGTTTGTATTTCTTTATGTATCTATAGAGTAATGTGATATATTACAAATAAAAAGACTTACATTTACAACATTCAAATGTTTATTCACTATTTTTTAAATGCTGCATTGATTTAATTTTTCGAGAAAAATATTGTTGAAGTTCTTCGCTAATTGGCTGAAATAATGTGTTAGCAATCTCAACGAATCGCAACATACCGGGAAATTGTTTTATACTACGTACCCCCTTTTTTATGTTCCTTAAATTTTGACCCTCCTCTCCTATCTTACGTAAATTTTACTGACTTAATTTTTTTTCGTGAATTTAAGATTCATCCAAGTTTCAAACAAATAGTTGAATTGTCAAGCAAAAAAATGAATACGCAAGACAATATTTGATATTTTAACCAAGAAAAGTTTTGGATTTTAAATAAAAAACAGTTGAATTGAACCCAAAATGACAAATTTCCAACGAAATAGTTGAATCTTTAAACAAAACAAAATAATTGCCAACCAAACAGTTGCATTTTCAACCAAAAAGATGAGTTTTTAACATAGATTTATTTTCTACTAAAAAAGATAAATTCTCAAGAAAATACATAATTTTGTAACCAAACAGTTGAATTTTCAAGCACATAATATTTAAATTTTTCACCAGAAAGATTTACTTTCAACGAAGAAGATTAATTTTCCTTAAAAAAGATGAATTTTCAAACAAAATATATCAATTTTTAGCCAAATAGATGAATTTTCAACAAATTACAAAAATTTTGAACTAAACAGGTTGAAAAATGGATTTAATGCTGGTTCAAAATTTATTATATATTTTTTCGTTCCTAAAACTTTTTTCTAAATAGTTAAATATTTGAACTAAAAAGATCAGTTTACAACCAACAATAGAGTCGTTAAATTTTCATATATGCTAATTAATTTACAATAATAATAAAAAACGAGTTTTCTACTACATTCTTTAATTTTATAACAAATATTTGAATTTTTATGTCAAAAAGACGATTTTGTCTACAAATCAGTTGAATTTTCAATCCCAGAATGTCAATTTAACAAAAAAAGAGTGAATTTTCAGTGTAAAAAAATTAATTTTTAATAACAAAAAAACGAAAGAATTTTTAACGAAAATTATGAATCTTCAACCAAAGTAATAGTTGATAATACTACACTAAAGATTTAAATTTGAAATAAATAAGAGTTGGATTAAACCAACAATGATAAATTTTGAATCAGACAGATACATTTTTAACAAAAAAAGGTGAATTTTCTACAGAAAGACCTGGATTTTCAATAAAGTAGCTGAGTTTTCAACCAGAAGCAAAATTGGTTAGATAAGACAACAAAAATCCCAATTAAATTGTTGAATTTCCAAGCCAAAAATGGAGTAGTAAATTTTCCCATTAAGGAGAATTAACTTTCAATTTCTAAAACTATTTTTTTTACAAACCAGGTTAATTGTATACCAGATAAGTGAATTTTCTACCAAATTGTTGAATTTTCAACCCGAAACTACTAATTTTCTACAAAACCGTTAAATTTTCAATCATAAATTTAACTTTAAATCGAAACATTAATTCTAAGTAGACATTAAACCAAAAGGATAAATTTTCAATCGAATATTTGAATTTTCAATACAAAAATGCGTTAGTAATGAAAAAAATGCAATCAAATTGTTGAATTTTCAAGTCAAAAATACGATTTTTCAACCAAGAAGTAAGACTTAACAAAATTGTTGAATTTTCCACAAAATAATTTAATTTTGTACCAAAGAATAACATTAGTAAACCAAAAAAGATGCATTATTTAACAAAATTTTAATAGTAATTTTCAACCAAAACATTTCTTATTGGGCTCTATTAATTCAGTTCGCATTTAAATGGAAAGATGATAAAATAGGGGAATAGGGAAAAGACTGAATCCTGCGAGAAATAAATAGAAATTTCTATAATTTATAGATTAAAGAAGAACATTTTAAATAATCATCTTATTTCATTTTTAGTACTTGTAAAATGTTAGGTTGAAAAACTGGAAATTTTGATTAAAAATGAAGTTAATTTTCCATTGCACATTATTGTATTACTTTAAAAAACTATCATGCTATTTTGAGACTTTTTTCCCCCGATTTGTTAAACTATTTAATCTCTATTTTTTTATATCTGAAGTGCGTCCGACACCTGCAAGGAGAATAGGTGGTAAATAAGAAACTGCAAAACTTCAAAAATTGAAATAATTATGCACTTGTATTTATTGTATCACATATTTTCATAAATAATTTCCCTGTAATAAAATTAAGGTGCACGCTCGTAAGTCAACAATAAATACCACTACTGGCGAAATTAATTAGCCCTGTGCTTACTATTTCATAGTTATGCACGTATATATCCAGAAACTTGGATCCATTCGACGAAAACTAGAATTCAATTGTAAATTTCCTTAAAACGATTTATTCTCGCGAACTAGGTATATTCTTGTACAAAAAGTAAACTAAAAAACTAGTTTTCAACCTGGTGGTGTACAAGCCATTGTCACTTTGTTGCAATAGACCCTGTATAAAAGATAAAACTTAATGTAGGTACTACTCTGAATATGTTTTTACATTAATCCACGAGTAAAAGGCACTTTCTTATTTTATTGAACGTGTGGAAACTAGAAAAATCATCTACAACCAGGACGTTTTTATCGCTGCTTCGAAAAATTTCCATTTTAGATATTTTATACGTTACTACTATTACTTGAAATTTGCAGGTGATTATCGCAAATCGAGATAATTCGAGTTAATTCTTAAATTTGTTTTTCTTACTAATCAAAAGCTGATTCGTAGTTTGTCTCTGTATATTTTTCGTAAATACGAAACTAGTGTGAATACTTTCTTCATATATTTTTAAAAAGTCTATTTAGTTTTTTTTCAATAACCTTCCTTTTAATATTTTTTCTAGTGTAAAGCATATACGAGGAAAGTTTTGCAATATTGTACTCTAAAAACTATCCACATTCGTTGCTACGTGTAAACATGACAGAAATTATATAATATAGTTATCTACTTTTATTTATGCTGAAACGAATCTACCTTATTTTAAGCAATTTGAAGTATTCGAAGTGAAGGTCGCTGAACAAAAAGTCCAGTTTTTAGGCAAAATACATTTCTTAATTACTTACAAGAAAACAATGTTAACATTGAAAAACTAAGAATATTGATATGAAGTCTGGATTAAAGAAGAGAAAATGACATGATAAAATCAATTTCGTAAATCTTAAATAAAAAGAAACATCAAATTTAACAAACATTTCATCTATTTTCCTTCAAATATATAACTATAGCTGACTTTTTCATAAAAAAAGTATGAGAATAGGTTTTCGAGATCAGTTTTTAAGACTGGTGAAAAATAGTGTATTATTCTCTCTCTTTTTTAAACAATAATTTGCAATCGTATTTTTTGTTCATCCCGACTATATTAATCTAAAAAAAAACTTGATAAATCGATATGTGAGTAACAAGAAATTAAAACTGAAAGAATTAATCAAGAGATTTGTTTTTAAATTGGGCTGTCGTAAATTAAGAAATTGTTCAATCTTAAAAGTTCCCAATTTCATATTTATATGCTTTTTTAATTCTAATTTTTAAATTATTGAAACGTGAACTATTCTCAAGTTATTTTTGCGTTACTGCTTGAATTAATTGCATTTAAATTACAATAAAGTTACTAAAGCCTCAATGACTTTAATTAAAATTATACACTTAGTGCCAAATTAAAAAATCCCCTTTTCTCAAAAAATAGCTTCAAGTTTGAGATGAAAAGAACCTAACCAACTCGCTGTCATTTTGAGAAATATACCCTTATCAACATGATACGATAAGATTAAATATAAACTATATCTCTATATAATTATACTATGTTCTCTATACATGATATTTACAAAAACACGTGTTTTTACAAATGTTAACGACAAACTAGACAGTTTGTTAGTACGTTCGTTCTCGAGTTGTCACTCCTATTTCGATTTATTGCACAAAAAAGTTACGATGTGTGTGTTTTAGTCCGGTCTGTAAAGTGGGATTTTGGGAACAAATTCGATTAGGAGAACCTGAAAATAAAAGATTCATGTTACTGATAAAATTTTAGGTACGGCGGTGGTTTCATTTTCTTCTTTAACTTACATATTCCATCATAGAGGAACTATCACATCTTTTTTTAGTCAATCTCCAATGTAATCCTAATTTGTTATAGAGTCTGCTGTTCTCCCATTCCAATAATTTGTTCAGCGAGTGCTGTGTCTATTAAAAAAGAATACAAATTAAAAACGTACATTAAAAAATATAAATCTCTGAAAATTCTAATATGTAGATCTATAAAGAAAATATATTTACCCGTTTACTTAAACATACAACAGGCCATAAGGAGCATCCTAGTGTGCAGCAGCAACAGACGCAGCCGCAAAATAGCCACTTAACATTTACAGGTAGAGTTTTTTTAAGGACACTGTTAACTCGCATTACCGTTGCTTTAAATTCTTCTGGTGCTACACGAGATACCAATCCATTTGGAAATTCTGATTCGAATCGATTGCTGAGCCCAAACCTGCAAATTGATAAAAATAGAAATATCTCGTGACAAAAATTTCAGAAAACTGTGCCATTTCGGCACATTCCTAGAGCGCTTCAGGTATTAAAAAAATCTCAAATTTAAGCATAGAATTAGCCTTTCATTTCTTTTATAAATCATTTAGAGTTTAAAATATTAAAATCCATCAAACTAAACATAACTAAAATTTGTGGAATGACCAATTCTTATTAAATCTTTTTCATTAATTTTATTACCAACAATCTTTGTTTCTTGAAAGAACAATTACTCTGCAAAGTGCTTACTGTTGTAGAAAATAATTCATATCTTTTCATTTTATTAGCAAAAAGTGCAGATTCAATAAAAACTTTTAAAATCTTTATTTTTAGGTAGCACAAAAATTATACAGATATTTAAAAGTCGCCAATTAGCTTTTTATAAATGAATTTTTGTACTTGATACTTTCATTTTTCTAGTCTTTAGTGAATCAGAGTTGTCATAATAAATATGCAATCAACTTTAATGTATTTTAATTTTAAACGAATTCGAGTTCGATTCTAACGTTACATTCAACATTTTTCAGTTGCAATTTGTGTTAATACGGAGCTATTAAGTATTAAATATCGCATTTTTTCGAGAAACGCTAACCCTACACCAGCATATGTTTTTTTTCTTTTAAAAAGATTTCCATACAAATTCTCTATGCACCTCTTTGGTACGTTTGTATCTTAAAACTTATATTTACGAATTATACAATTATTAATGTTATAAATAATATTTCCCCAAATCAAATTTTTGCAATAAATATGTTCCAAGGAGATTTGTAGAGAATATTTCAAGGAATAAAAAAATGAGGCACGACTGAAAAATACTGAAAAATAAAATTTCCAACACTAAAATCCACGAAAAATAAAATTCCCGAAAAATAGAACTCCTGAATTATAAAATTCCCGAACAATAAAATGTTTGAATATGGATAAAATAACCGAACTAGCAAATTTCCGAATGTAAACAATTAAAATTATTTAAACAAATTTTACTTATTTATTAAAAATAGAATAAAATATTATAAAAAAATTATGTTTAATGGGGACAACTGAACAATCCCGCATAATAAAATTCCCAACAGCGTAAAGTTCTCGAATTGAAAAATTCCCTATTGATAATAAAATTCCTGAATAATAAAATTCCAGAATTGGAAAATTGTTATTGTTATTTTAAATTTAAACAATAATTTTAGAACCTTTAAACACAAAAATAATTTTTTTAAATTTTATTATTGCATTTTAAATAAATAATTAATATTTATATAAAATTTATTGATTGCTTAAATTCGGGAATTTTCTAGATCGGATAATTTATCATTCGAAAATTCTCAGTCGCGAATTGTATTATTCGAGAAATTTTAGATTCGGTAATATTCCAACCTGTTCAGGAGTTTTTAAATTGGGGAATTTTATTATTAGGACTTTCGATTATTGGGGAATTTTTCAATTCGTAAATTTTATTATTCGGGAATTTTCCAATTTGGGTATTTTACAGTGTCGGAAATTTTATTTTTCAGGATTTTTCAATCGTCCCCTTTAGTGTTTAAAGTGTCAAAAATTATTTTTCGAATATAAAATAACTATAATATTGAGAAAAAATTTCATATATAGAAATATATTTTCTTTCAATTAATGTTATTTTAAATTCAAAGTTAAAAAGTAGTTGATTCTTGCATTTTTAATAAATAAATTAAAAATTATTTAAATAATCTTTGAATGGATTAAATTGGGAATTTTATTATTCGTAAATGTTATTATTTGGGTATTTTATTACTCCGTAATTTTCCAGTTCGGGAATTTTACAGTTTCAAGAGTCCTATTTTCCAGGATTTTTCAGTCGTCCCAATACGAGTTCTACAACATTAGGATTAAATAAAAATGTCAACTTTGCCCTGAAAGTGTAAACCTTAAATAGCTATTGTTAAATAAACCATTTCAACATGAAATATTTTTTCTAAAGTTCGCCTTCAGTTCTATTCCAAAATTAATTACAATTAACAATGGTTATATTTTTATCGATTTTATAAATCATTTTTAGCAATGCAATTTTATTTAAATATAAGTAGAAATCCAGTACTATAAATTTATTTTTGCAAATGAAAAAGCATCCTTATTCAATTTAATATTACAATATTTTAAACAAATTAAAGCCTGTTCGAAAAAATTCCCTGTCTTTCCGTGACCTACAATATTCCCTTCCCTGACCTACAAAATTCCCTGACATTTGCAGGTTTTCCACGTAAATAGACACCCTCAAAGACAAAAGGACAGGTTTTGGAACAAAGTATACATTTTCAAGAAGAAAATAATGTTTGCAAAATAAATTGAAAAGATTGAAAAACGGTTTATTCAACCAATTTTATTCATTGTGTAACGATTACAAATCATTTTGTAACAAATCTGTTCAATTATACGAGTTTAATTAATTTTAATTTTAAATACAAAATGAGCTATAGAAAAAAAATGAAGCCTAATTCTATGCTTAAAATTGAGATTTTTCTAAGCACTCAAAGTGTGCTAGGAAGTTAGAATCCGAATCCGATTCTGAATTTTAAATAAGGACTATTTTGGGGGGATAAAAAAACGAAATGTGTCATATACCCCAAATAATGCAAATAATATAAAATTCCTTAAGATTTAGGACGAAGTTAAAAATAAGAGAAACATATGAGTCTTGAGGAAAAAGTCTCTCTCAAACAGGAAAGTTTTTAGTCGAACAAAGAAAGCTGACCACCACGAAACACATGTCCTTGAATTTTTTATTACCTCGTCTTCAGAAAGTTTATATTCAAGACTTACAAATAGTCGGTCAAGACTAAAAACTATATAAATTTAGAAGCAAGCAAAAAGGTTTTAATCTTACACTGTCATGTTGCCACCACCACGAATTATTATAGGATCCGGAACCATAGTCACATAATGTTCTTCCAGATTTTGATCATTCACTTCCTCCTCCTCGTAAATAGCGTCAAAATCTGCCATCACGAAGAACGACTTCTCCAGGAAAACACGTTAAAACACTTTCTCCAAATTTGTCAAATAAAAGCACAAAGAGGTTTCACGATCTTCTCAGTCTGCCCGATTTGCAGAAATCACGCTAAAAGTGAGTGGGTGTTCATAGCCTTAAACAAGGCACCCACAAACCACGCATCGTTTCCTCCACTTTTTTTAGTGTAAAAAACGAGAACCATCCACAACACCGTAGAGGGAAGATACAACACCATCCGTGAAACAAAACCAACAAAACACACGAGTTCAACTGGAGTACATGAATTGCAGGCTCGCATACATTTGTACTCACTTGCGCACAGTTGCGCACTGACTGAGTGCTGCCAGCTTACACACAAAAAATGAACTGAAGTTCTACTAACATTTATCCTTGAATAAACAAAAACAATCAACAATCTGACAATTTGCAGATTAAACCGGTTAAATATTGGTTTTCTACACGATTATTCACCGTAGACTATTTTGAGGTGTTAACGAGTGATTAAACTCGGAGTTGTAAGTGTATTAATTCGCAAACGCCATACTTATTGCGTAGTGATTATTCTAACCTTCAAATTCAAGGTTTCCAAATTTTAAAAATTTTCTTGCCACAATTTTTACAATTGATTAGCGAGTAACGCGGGTAATCAAAATAATATCTCCCGGGCAGAAGTATTTTCTTTAGTTTCAAATTTGATAGAATAAACAAATTTAAAAAAAATCAATAGAGTTGAAGGGAAAAAAAGAGTTCGCGACGAGTAATCGATTATTTCTAAAACAGCTGCTGTTTTCACCAAGGATTGTTGATAAATTTATGAAAACTTAATTGTGAAGAATATTTTTTCGTGGGTGTTTGAACCCTGGTTTATGTGACGATTTTTGGAAAAACTTTCAACCGGGGGTGTAACTCAGTGGTAGAGTGTCCGCTTCGCATGCGGAAAGTCCTGGGTTCAAATCCCAGCTCCTCCATAAAATACAACTTTTTTGCACATTTTTTTTTACTTAAAATATAAAACTGAGAGCACAATTGTACTAAAAATTGGTAGATATATTTTTCTGTTAAAAAATTGTTATGTATTAATATGGTTTTTTTAATTGTTCAGACGCCATCGAGCTAGAAATAGGCCAACAAATTTGTACATATTAAAAATATATATTTTCACGTCGCTCAAAGCACTTTTATGTCAAAATTGTTGCGTTAGTGAGTTTTTTATTTTTCAATCGCAGAATAAGGCTGTAAATATATTTTCTACGTGCAATTGTTGATAAATCTATGGAAAAAATTTTATTTTTAAGGTCATTAAACTTGTAACTTTGAAGGAACATTTTGAATTTAGATAAAAGGGCACATTTATACCCTAATCATTTTTTATATGAATTGTTTAAAAAAAACGAGATGAATTTTCAACTTGAACAGTCGCATTATTAAGAAAAAATTTAATAAATTTTTAATAAAAAAAAGTTATATTCTCAATAAAAGAAATAAATTTTTAACTAAAATTATAAATCTTGAACCAAAAAAAAATTTTTTACAAAGGGGTTTATACGTTAGCTAAGTAGTTGAATTAAAAAAGATGGATTTTTACAACAAAACTTCCTTTTTACCAAAAATGACGTATTTTCAACAAAGTAGTTAGATTTTTTAACCAGAGAGATGTATTTTCAACTAGAATAGTTTAATTTATAGGCAAAAAAATTTTAACGAAAAGAAGAAATAATGTGTAAAAAAAATTATACTTTCAATCAAAGAGAAATTATTAACTAAAATGATGAAACGTTACCCAAAAAATAATTTTTAACAAAGGAGTTCAAATTTAAACTTTTTAGATCAATTTTTAATCAAAAAGATGCATTTTTTACGAAGAATCTTAATTTTGTACAAAAAAGGACGAATTTTGAACAAAATAGTTACATTTTCGACCAACGAGATGAATTTGCAATTTTTGTACTAAGGAAAAAATATACTATGAAGAGGTGGTTTAAAAATTTTAAATAAAGCTGTACAAAAAATAAATTAATTTTCAAAGTGTAATAACAATTATAGTCTTTTTTGCGTTACCATTTTTTCTCGTGAGCACATCTTCGACTCTCAAACACACACAAAAAATAAAAAATTACAATTTTTAATCAATTTCGTCAATTTCGATCAATAAATATTCAAAATTATATGTAAAAATACACTAAAAATAACCATTTAGCAATTATTTTTCTGACGAAATTGATTAAAAATAGTAATATTCTATTTTTGGTCAGGGTTTGAGAAATAAGAACGTGTTATAAAAAAAATGTTATATATAAAATAACATTAAATTTCCGGCGTATAGAAAGTATCTCGGAATTTGGCAAGTCATATAAACAATGTTTAGGAGTATAAATGTGCTCTTATATCTAACTTGCATGAAAAATTACAATTTTTATATCCCATACAGACATCAAACATATCGCGTCCGAAACAGAATTTTACTGTTCAAAAAATTCAAAAAGTTTATATCCGATTTACGATTTTTGTTTCAAAATTGAAATTAAATCATTTTTTAAGAGATCTGTGTTACGCGATTTTAAAATTTGGCTTTGTATATATTTATTTATTTATTTAACACAAAGTTTGGTAAAAGGATAATTTTGAAGTTCACAGCATACGAATAATTTACATAATAACCAAGTTAATTTTTATAAATGAATTAAGTTAGCAAATGAAGAACGGAGTGGTTTGATGAACGAAAACAAAGTTTTTGGACTAAAATTGCCTTTTTATATCGCCAGCGCAACGTTGGATGGTAGACTGGTATTAAATACATAAAATTATTATTGTTGGAAACAATTATTATAAAAAATCCATAGATTCTCAGTTTTCTGCAAATTGCTTTCTTTCTAAATGCTTTAATGGAAAGGCCTAACTACAGGAAATTGATGAGTATTAACAGTTATCATTTTTTAGGAATGTTATAAGCGAATTTGAGATAAAATAGCGCTTTTTTATGTTTGGAATTTAAATACTTTGCTTTTATAATTAACTATAATGATGCGGATAAAAAAATATATATTTTCAACTTCTCTTCAACTTCAACTTCTTTATGAAAAATGACAATTGGTACTGCTAATCAATTTCCTGTAGTTATGGGCCTTAATTTGCCACAATATTTCTTTTGTTTATCCAAATTGTTTATGAGAAATGACAATTGCTATTACTCATCAACTTACTGTGGATGTGCCTCTCGATTAGCGGTTTTAGAGGCAAACTCGCGTGGAAATCCCAAGGATTGTGCGTGAAAATGACACAATTTTGTTTAGCTTATCTAATTTGTTTTTAAAAAATCTTTGTTTTATTTTCACAACTGATAATGAGAATGCGTAACTTCTATGAGCATACCCATCAATGAAACTGAAAAAGGGGCGAAATTTGCAGAAAACTGAAAGTCTATTAATTTTATAATAATAATTGTTTATAAAAATGATAATCCTATACTATATATCATAAATGGTAAGCATTTAATTTGCGCTAGAGATAATATACAGCAATTTTAGTGAACAAAATTTTGCTAACAAACCACCCCGTTGTTTATCTGATGACTTTATTTGTTTAGAACAGTTAAGTTGATTATTATCCAATTTCGTAATTAACAATTTAAATATTAAAAATGTGAAAACAATTCCACTATTCAATCTGTAAAAATTGCTATTTTTCATATTGAAAGCCTTGATAGTTTTAATTGCTATAAATCATTCTTAAATTTAAATGTTTTTAAATTCGAAATCGTAGGATATCAAATTGAAAGGCTTAACAGATTTTTCAAATCTAAGCCTTCAATTATTTTTTATTTGACAATTTTCTAAAATATTGAACATTTGAAGGTTAACTTTAAAAAATCATTGAAATCATATAATATAGCAATATCGTTTTGTATTCTTTTTTAATTTTAATTTTCGATGCCATATCTTAAAATTGACCGATTTTTAGTTGAAGATTTAAAAACAAATTAATAATTTCAAACTGAAAAATATTTGTTTGGAATGATTTTAATATTGAAGAATAATTCTTAATGAGGTGTTAAAAATTAAATGATTCGGAATTAAAAAGTTAAAAATTGTGTGACTGAATTCGTTTCAACTTAGAAAAATTTGTCTACCAATTTAACTGTTAAATAATATTTTTTATGTAGTAACAATTTTAAATTCTAAAATTTGAAAGGCTTTGACTAAAATATTCAATTGAATTCTCAATTTCAAATTGTAAAATTTTCATTGCTTCGAATTGAAAATTATTTAAATTCATAACTTTTAAATTTTTCAGTATTGAGCGCTTGCAATTAGAAATGATACAATTTTAATTCATTTAAATTCTTATCAGTTTAATTTCGAGATTCTAAAAAAAAAAATTATTTTGAACGCTTGGAATTCGGTATAAAATTTAAACTCCTTTCTAATTAAATTTTTCATTTTACAAACATTTAGTCTGAACTTTTTAAATTTTGAGAGTTCTAAAGTTTAAAAAATTTTAAATTTTAAAAGTTTTAAAAATTTTGAGAGATCTAAAGTTGTTCAATTCCCTTTCATTCCATTCGAAATATTGTCAATCAATCACAATTTAACCTAATCTAAAGTTGTTTTATTTGGCACGTATTCAAATAAAAATCGGTCAATATATTTTGTTTAAAATTTGAATGCTTTCAAATCCGAATGATTAATTATTGTTCAAAAAAATCTTTAAACTTCTAATATTTAGACATTTATTTAATAAAGCATAGATTTTTTAAATGATTTTAATGTTGTTAAGTAACAATTCAGTAACGAGAAAGTACGCATCGCACGTGTGCATTTACTATTCGTCTCTAATATAATTTTAAATTAAAGTTTATATCCCTAGAATCAATCAATATTTTATTGTTTTATTGTTAGATTTCATTACAGCAGATAGATGGAAAATATACAAATTTAACTTCATGAAATGCAATTTTTTTCTCTATACATATAAAATTAAAAATAAATTATGAGTATGTGAGTCTATAATGATAGTGAAATACGCATGACTGATAAGTTTCCGCACTTGAAAATTTAATAATGGAAGCAGGAACTCAGTTAACAGTTATAAAACGCTGCTTTTTATCAGTTACGTCATATTGACTGAAGTTCTAACTTTAACATAACATTATAATTCTTCTAAAATTTTGCTAAAACTACAGTAAAGGTTCTAACTTTACAAGGATTTTTATTAAATTTTCTGATTTCATTGACTTTACTGCAAAAGGTAAAAGTTTCTTTAACTAGATAAGTATTAACTTAATTCATTTATACATTTTTCAGTTTTTTATTCCACACCTGTCCACAGTGGTTGAAATATTTGGAATTCGTAAAAGTTGTGCAAGAAGTAAATGTTTGTAATGATAACAGGAAATTTTAGAATAGATGCTTTAACTAATTCTTTTTTAAATTCTAATTGTTTTTCCAGATTTCCACGTAATCGACATGGCTAGTTCTCAGACTTTTGATCCCACAGGTGAGGACCTAGTTAATAATTATATAACTATATTTAATTACCCAAATTATCTTTCAAATTTTTAGGATACAAAAATAAAAGCATAACAAAATTAAAGGACATAGTTTTTAGTATTCTAGACTTCACAGCAAAAAGACTCTCAAAACAGGGAAAAGAGGGCGATTTTTTATGAAAATAAAATAATAAATTCTGTTAGATAAAATTAATATAGATGCCATATTCCTAAGATTTCAAGTCGAAATATATTGCATTTTCAACAAAATAGTTTTAATTTTTATCAAAAAAAATATGAATTTTTAACTCGAAACGATGAATTTTGAACCAAAACATTAATTTTCAAATTACAAAGATGAATTTTTAAACCAAAAAGACGAATTTTCAAAAGAGTTAAATTTTCAACCAGGAACGATTTTAATATTACAAAAGAAAACAATCAACCAAATTGTTCAATTTCAAGCAAAAAAAAAATTAATTTAAAAAACATTTGAATTCAAACAAAAATGGAATAGTTAAATGTCGAGCTTAAACAAATTAATTTTGAACCAGAAAACGAATTTTCATCCAGAGTTGAACCTTTAACAAACAAAAAATAAATGTATAAATTTATAGCAAAAAATAATGTATAAGTTCAAATTTCAACCAAATAGTTGAATTTTCATCCAAAAAATATTTTAATTTAAAATAAAAGAAGATTTCAATTCAACCAAAAAGAAAGAATTTTAAATAGTTTGCAATAGTTTAAACAGATGAAGTTTTAATCAAAAAGTTCCATTTTTAACCTAAAAAGATAATTACTAAAAAAAAAAGACAAATTTTCAATTAGGAAAGATTTTTCAGTCCAGAAAGAATAATTTCAACCTAATGAAAAAAAAAATATTCAAGTCAAAAAGGCGAATTTTCAACTAAAAAAGATTTTTCAGACAAAAATGAAAAAAAAATAATCAAAAAGACAATTTTTGTACAAAAACGTGAAATTTTAAAAGCGGAAATATGAATTTTTTAAAGTAAAATTAATTTTCTACCAAATAGTTTAATTTTAAACTACAATAGTGGAGTTTTCGACCAAAAAGGTTAGTTTAGTTTTCAGTATTAAAAATAATTTTTAACAACAAAAATCAATTAATTTTGAACCAAAGATTCCATCAAAAAAGGTTTTAATCTAAAATAAAAAAACGTAATTCCACCAAAAATGAAATAGTTCAATTTACATTTTAAAAAAATGAATGTTCAAACAAAGAGTTGAATCTTCAACCAAAAAAATAAATTTATAATAAATTAGTTCATCTTTCAACTAGATATTTTAATTTCTATCCAAAGAAAATTTTATGCTTAAAAAAAACCGTTGAATTCAACAAAAAAAAAAATGAATTTAAAATAGTTCACAATCGATGAAACAGATTATATGTCAACCAAAAACTGGTTTTTTCAACCAAAAGACAATTTTTAATTTAAAAAAGATTTTGCAGTCAAGAAAGAAAAAAAGTTCAACTAACTTTTGAAATATTTAAGCCAAAAAACGCGAATTTTTTACAAACAGTTAAATTTTCATTCAAAAAAATTACTTTTTAACTAAAAAAGAAGAATTTTTTAACAAAATAGTTGAATTTTCAACGAAATAATGAAATTTTTCACCATAAAGGATGGATTCTGAACCGAAAATATAATAGTAGACTTCAGCTTTAAAAAAATTAACTTTCAACCAAAACAATGTAACTTTTCAATACATAAGGACGAATTTGCTATCCAAAAAGACGAACTTTGATCAAAACAGTTGACTTTTTGACCAAAATGATGACTTTTTAAGAAAACAGTTGAAGTTTCAACAAAATAATTACATTTTCAGCCAAAAGAGATGAATTCGGAACGAAAAATATAATAGTAGAAGTTTTATTTTTAAATAATTAACTTTGAAGAAAAAAATAGTTGGATTTTATCATTGTGTTCTATTAATTCAGTTCATATTTAAGCGAAAAAAAGGAGAAAAGTGGTAAAAAGGGGGAAGTGTTTTGAAAACAGGAGGAAAAATAAGAATTCTTTTAAAACGGGGCAAAGAAGGGAAAGAGTGTGAAGTCTGATATTCTAAAAAATATCTTATAAAACTGTTTTTCCAGAACACCAGCACATTCGTTACAATCCTCTGAAAGGAGAATGGGTTTTGATATCACCACACAGAATGAAACGACCTTGGGGAGGACATGTGGAATCATTAGAAGATGATGATCTTCCAGAATATGATCCAACCAATCCACTATGCCCGGGAAATACTAGAGCGAATGGCGAGGTCTTGATTTAAATTATTTTTTATTATTCTGTAATAACTATCGTGTTCTCTAACAGAACATCAATATTGTATATTTGATTTAAAATTTTCAGATGACTCCGAAGTACGAAAAAACGTTTTGCTTCGATAACGATTTTCCTGCCCTTTTGGAAGACGCTCCAAGTCCACCGAAATCTGACGACCCATTATTTTGCATGGATTCGGCAAGAGGAAAATGCAAAGTGATGTGCTTTCATCCTAAATCTAACGTCACTATAGCCCTCATGAAACCGAGCGAAATAGTTGAAGTCATCAAGCAGTAAGTTTTCTGCTTTTTATCTTATTCAGAGCCTCCTGGATTTCTTAGGAAAAATTTTAATTTCCATGTTTTCCACATCAATAAATCAAGTTCTTCTAGGTCTCATTTTTTGTAAATCATGAAATAAACATGATATAAATAAGCAAAAAAATGAGCCATTCCATTTTTTATTGGCTAACCATTTCTGTACAGTTGTACTTTATTTAAATGTTTATTAATATAAATTTTTAAGAAATTATTGACTTTTAAGAAATATTAAATGCTGCTTTCAAGGCTATTTTAGGATTCAATCATATTTTTAAAATTGTCACTTAGACCCAACTTACGATGTCAAACATTTCGAATTTCAAAATAAAATTTGCGAGTCACTAACAAATTTTAGATAATTAATATTGAAACCTTGTAATATATTTTAAATATTTGTGATATCTCGAAATCTTTTGCAATCCTTGAAATCTGTTGACATCCTTTGAAATCTTCTTAATTCTTTAAAATTCTTCTGAAATATTTGAAATGTTTCTGTAATATGTTAAAACCACTAGAAATCTTTGAAATTTCATGAACATGCCTTTGTAAAATATTTTGAATCTTTGCGAAATCTTTGAAACCCTTGAAATAATCATGAGATGCATTAAATATTTTGAGATCTTTAAAAATCTTCTCAATTTTTTTCAAAGTTTAAAAATCTTTTAAATTTTTCTTTGAAATCCTTAAAATCTCTGTGAGACATTTAAAAACTTTGAAATCTGACATTCATGCCGTTGTGAAATCTTTGAAGTCGTTGAAATATTTGTGAGATACTTTAAATCTTTTTCCATCTTCTGAAATATTTTGAAGTCTTGTAAATCTTTCTGAAATGTTTGTGACATCTTTTGAAATATTTTTTATCTTTGTGAAATCTTTGAAATCTGATGTACATGCTATTGTGGAATCTTCCAAAGTCTTTTGAAATGATCTAAAATCTTTTAGAATGTTCTAAAATCTTTTGACACCTTTAGAAATATTTGAATCCTGACGTACATGCCGTTGTGAAATCTTTGAAATCCTTGAAATATTTTTGAGATGTTTAAAATCTTTTGAAGTCTTTTAAAATCTTTCCAAATCTTTTCAATATTTCGAAAATGTTTGTGAAACTTTTTTAAATATTTTCAATCTTTGTTAAATCTTTTTAAAAAAATCTTTGTAAAATGTTTTGAAATCTTCTAATATTTTTTGAAACCTTCAAAAAGGTTCCTTCCTTCGTGTAAGCTTTGAAGTGATTGAGATATTTTTGAGACTTTATAATCTTTATGAATCTTTTAAAAGCTTTTAAAGTATTTTAAATCTTTTGAAGTATTTGATATCTTTAAAATCTGATTTAAAATCTGAACCTTCAGAAATCTTTGAATTATGATGTGCATGCCTTTTTGAATTTCTTGAAATCCTTGAAATATTTGTGAGATGTTTCAAATCTTTTTAAATCTTTGTGAAATCTTTGAAATCTTTGAAATCTGATGTACACGACTTTGCAAAATTTTTGAAATCCTTTAAATCTTTTTTGAGATCTTTAAAATGTTTGTAACATTTTTTTATATTTGAAATCTTTAGGAAAATTATTCAATTGTCCTAAACCTTTTCAAATCTTCTAAAATCTTTTGACAAATTTAGAAATATTTTAAATCTAATATCAGTGACTTTGCGAAGTCTTCGAAATCCTTTGAATATTTCTTAGATGTTTAAAATATTTTTAACCCTTTTGAAATTTTCGAAAGCTTTCTGAAATCTGATGTACATGCATTTGTGAAATATTTGAAATGTTTGTGAAGACTTCTGAAATATTTTTTAATCTTCTGGAATATTTGAAATCCTTCTGAAGTCTTTTGAAACCGTTTGAGCAACTAATAATTTTTATAATTTGTAAGCTGTACCATATATCACCCATCATATGTACTTTAAAATTCTGTAACATTTTTTAAATATGAAAAGACGAAAGGATTATCAGAAAAGAATAGAAAATGCAAGGTTGTCATGAAAAATTCAAAGAGATTTCCAGGTTTTCTAGGCCCTACTTATTTATTTATTGTTTATATTTTTATAAGATCCTGATTATTGTTAGTTAAATAGGTAGGATCTAAAATCGAAATTGTTTAATTTGATTTATAAGGTGGATTAACGAGATGTTGGATTTGGGAAGGAAGTGGACTTGGGTTCAAATATTCGAGAATAGAGGGGCTCTAATGGGATGCAGCAATGCTCATCCTCATTGTCAAATTTGGGCAAGTTCCTATTTACCAAATGAAGCCCGAGCCAAGGACAGGTTACTCTCTGATTATTATCGTAAAAAAGGAAACCCTCTTCTTGTCGATTATATGCAGAAGGAAGTTTTGAAAAAGGTTCGAATCATTTCTACGTAGGAAAAATATTGTAGGCGAAATGAAAAGATGGAAATTAAATCAATCTTTAATGTATACAATAATTTTTTTCCAAAGGAACGAATTGTAATCGATAATCGAGATTGGCTCGTAGTTGTGCCATTTTGGGCAGTCTGGCCCTTCGAAACCATGGTCCTGCCAAAGACGCAAGTTCAGAGAATGCAGAATTTGACTAAAAGCCAGCAAGAATCACTTGCAATTGTCATGAAAAAACTCTGCATTAAATACGACAATCTCTTCAAGTGTTCATTTCCATATTCAATGGGATGGCATGGTAATAACCACTGCTCTTTAGATTTTACTTTCTACATAATTTCGTTCCAAGAATTCTTGTAAAAATTGAGTATAATCTTTTTCTTATTAATTTCAGGTGCACCAACTGGGCCAGACTCGAATAAAGATTGCAGTTACTGGACCTTTCATGGAATTTATCTTCCACCTTTGCTACGATCAGCAAACATAAAAAAACATATGGTTGGATATGAACTTTTAGCTCAACCACAACGCGATTTAACTCCTGAACAAGCAGCCGAAAAAATGCGAAATCTTCCTGAACTTCATTACAAACATCCCGAAACTAGTATCTACCCTGATGAAGAAAACTAAGATATTATTTGTAATACACGAAATTTATCCATTCATAGTCAGATGTGTTATTTCATTGTAAAATAGATGATATAGATCGGTCAATAGTATTAGAAAACATTAATATATGTGATCGGCCAATAGTTATAGAAAAATTAATATAT
The DNA here is from genome assembly GCA_010014905.2 of Druon quercuslanigerum. Lineage (NCBI taxonomy): Eukaryota > Metazoa > Arthropoda > Insecta > Hymenoptera > Cynipidae > Druon > Druon quercuslanigerum. The sequence goes on along the minus strand of JAAAKG020157237.1, from coordinate 1,474 downwards.
GGCAATAAAAAGAGTTTATTTATAAGCAAAATATTGTAACAATATGAATAAAAACTTGACTTTAAAGTCAGAGGTAGCCTAAAAAGTATAGAGAAAATATACGCACTATACGAGAGGGAAGTTTTGTTTTCTTGTTAGTATAATGGGAACCGCAGGTCAATTTTTGTCGCCCACGCATGAAGACCACCGACGATATCTTTAATTTCTAATTTATCAGGTAGCAAATTTTGCAAAATTCGCACTGCCTTTTGCGAATCATTTCCCCTCCGGCACAGAACGAAAACTGCAAGAAATTTTAGTACTTTAATTTTTTTTTTTTATAAATTCTTAATTTTGTTTATTCGTTAAAGTAAAATAAGTACGAACCATTCGGGCTATCAGATCCAATTTTAACAATCTCACTTTTAATCGTGTCGAGACTGCTTTCTTTGTCAATGTCACTGATTGGAATGTTAATCGATTCTTCCAGTCGACAAATTTCAAACTCTTCGGGAGAGCGAACATCTATCAAAATATGAGGCTTTTCAGGTGCTATTTCATGATATTCATCTACTGTTATTCTTTCGCAGCTTTTCAAAACTTTTAGGTCAGGATTTTTATCTACTGCTTTCGCTCCACAAAATTGTTCGTAGTCTATTAATTCACAATTTTTAGCGCTTTGCCCGCAGTAAAGACAATCTGGATTTTTGAGACGTAAGCGAATATTTCTGAATGTAGTTTCTAATCCATCAAACAATAAAAGTCGACCAGAAAGAACTCCTGGTAAATGCAGAATTATTTTTATCGCCTCCTGCGCTTGTAGGACACCTATCACTCCCACGACTGAAAAAACAAAGTTTTTAGTATTTTAACACTAGAAGGGCCGGAAGGTCCAATTTGGACCTTTTTAAGATTCAAAACGCTGCTGCCCTCTTAAAATTTCTTTGGGGGCGCAAACGTTTAATAATTTTTCCCATGATTGGATACAAAAAGAAACATTAAATTGCTCAAAACTCTGAAAATGTGGCTAGGGTCCAATTTGGTCCCTCCGGCCCTACTAGGTATGCGATTTGTCCGGCCCTTTTAGTATTAAATAGGTTTAACAGGGCAGAGTGGCCCCTATTTTATAAATTTTTGTCTCCCCGTTCTCCCGGTGCATATTCGTGATTTCTCCCGATTTAAAAGAAATTAACTCTATGCAAAACCCACAGTTTTTTCACATATATAATCATATGATGCGATGGATAATGAAATTGTTATGTCTAATAAAGGAAAATACAGAGATCGTGCTTTAATCTCTCTGAATCTCTATTTACTACCATTAAGATATGCAAAAAAAAAAATTAATTTAAGCATCCATTATGAAATCAATTTTTTAATATAAGGTTTTAAATATTTTTGAAACAATAATTAATAACTAATAATTTCTAATTGCAAGCGTCTAAAATTAAAAAAAAAAGAACGATTATGGACAATTTAAATATAAAAAGGAGTT